>JAVXUL010099080.1:0-20360 GCA_035590515.1 Trichilia minutiflora | reverse complement strand
AAGTGTCAATATTATATTATGATAACTTTAATATAATAAAATTTTTATAAATTATAAATTTATAAAATTATAATAATCATTTAATTAATTTTAACCAAATTATCAAATTTTAATTATTTTTAGTAAATAAATATTTTTTATTGGGCCCGACCCGTTAGGCCCAACCCAAGCACGACCCAGTTTGGTCCACGAAACGGCCCAAACGGGCCGGCAAGAATTGGCCCGCGAAACGGCCCAAACGGCTTGCCACCAACAAACCCAGCCCAGCTCGACCCGAGACGCACAGTAACAGCATTAACGGGTCGTGCCGGGCCATCTCAAAATTTTATGGGCCGTGCCTGGCCCGACACGATTACTGTGCGTGCCTGAGCCCGGCACGGCATAGAAGCACGTTCAGGCTTCCATCTGACGGGCTGTGCCGGCCCGACACGGCCCGTTTGCCACCTCTATTGTGGATTTGACGTATGAAATTACAATATTCATGGTATGTGTATTGTTAAATATATATATAACAACATTGTGAATTTCATTATTTAGTTTATAACAGTCATGTAATGCTTGTTGTCAAAAAAGTTGATTAAAAATATTTTTGGACTTATTATTAATTTTACTATTCTTTTATTCTTTATTTTAATTTTGATTTTCAATATGAAAACTACTAAAATTAAAAAATAAAAAATAAAAAAAAGTTTACGATATACATAAATAATATTTGCTATACAAAAGTAAAGTAAATTTATAGAATTGGGTAATCTTAAATATTCTTCTTGATTTCCTCGAATGATAAATACTTTTATGATAAAATTTTCTTAAAATTAAAAAATTATGATAAATACCCTCCTAAAGTATTGTTGTGGTTAATTTTAGAATAAAATCATTATTATACCTTTAAAATGTAACCTTATATTTTTATTTAAAAGAAGGGGGGTAAAAATAATTCTATTCTAAAATAAATAAATAACAATATTTTTTTTAGATAATTTAGAATATTTGAGTTTCGTCTTAATTCACTGGTGTCATTTGGTTAATTTTTAAATAGTTATTAATTAAATATAATAATGTTCAGACATCTCATTTAATAATGAGTGATTGATTAAAATCGAATCAGGATATATACTTAAATCACACATCCCAAATTCAATCCATCACCACTAAGTTATACCCATAAATGATAAATAAAACACTCTCAAAAAATATTTATTACCACTTTCAACTTTTAAGAGATTATAAGTTATTTGTCATTTTACAAAATGGTAGAGAGATATTTATTGTCCTCTTTTATTGAATATTAGTATAATTAGTTTAATAATATAATAATAAAATTTTCTTACAAACAATAGTGTTGGTGCATAAAATATTCGGCGATATTCTATCACTAACGAGGAATAGTCCAATGAGTAAAGCGACTGTGATACGGTTGAGGTTCTGTCAGAGATTCCCTACAAAATAGTAATACCCTAAGAGTAACGTAAGGAGGGTTTTTCGACGGAAAAACTCTAATACCTAAGTCAGTAAGGGTGAAGAAAAGAAAGAAAGAAAAATTGAGTAAGTGAGAGAGATGGTTGAGAGAAATTCACCGCTCCAAAGAAAAAAAGAAGATCCCTCGTTTTTTACGTTGTGGTTCATCCCCTTTTATAGGGCTCCTGAGAGACTGTTGAAGGTGACTTGACATTGAAAAATGGGAATGATGGGATGGTTTGTTCTTGAATACTATACTAGTTGTATTCATTTAAGGGCTATGCTGTCAGACTGAAGATTTGTAGATCCTGTCACCATCACATCATCTGAAATTTGATGGGTGATAAGATAGTGGCTGCTATGGCAAGGACAGTGCTTCAGACCACAGGACCTTTTGTACTTTTTTTAATCATTCTCACTTTTATATTAATAGCAGAAGCCTTCTGGATCAGGAATGTGAAGTTCTTGGGATCAGAAGGAAGGAGTCTTCGAGATCCGGAGAAGAGAGTCCTCAGGATCAAAAGGAGGAGTCCTCGAAATATTGTAGGCAGGAATCCTCGGGTCTAGGAGGGAAAAAGTCCTCGGAATCTGGGGAGGAGTGCTCGGAGTTGAGGCAGAAAAATCCTCAGGATCAGGAGGAAGAAGTTTCCAGGATAGGGAAGGAGCCCTTAGAGCCCAGTGGAAGGGACTATTGGGATATGGGTGGGGTTCTCAGTGGACTGGTGAAAGAAGTTCTCAGGATCTGGGTAAAGAATTCCTCAAGATGCTTGGGGGTTCTTCACATGTCGTTGTTATTTCTATCCTAACATCTAGTCCCCTAGTTTTTGGCACGAGACTTGTCAGGCTCAAAATAGAAACTTCAAGTGCTAGTACGAGATTCTAAGACTTCTATTTATTACTTAAAAAGGTTAGAGATTATGACCGATCATGAGAGGAATAAGGGGTTACTGAGGTACTGATGGGTAAAAGCCATCATTGACAATGATGGCCCTAAATCTGTCACTGATGAAATCTTCTCCGATATTGAACGCTTCGAATTTCTTGCCCTCTCTCCTATTAAATGCTGTCAGTGCAAGGGTAACCTCGTTAGTTACCTCCTGAGTTGGCATCATTTCGTTTCTTGTGAGGGTTTAAATACTTGGCTTTCTAAGGTTCACATGTCTAGGAGTGAGTAACTGTGATTTTGACCACTTCTCGAGCCCTGGGGCATTTTATGTAGCCTTTAACACATGGCTGCTCCCCAACTATAGAGATCAATGGATGAGATCTTGGGTCTTCCTATAAATACCCCCCTTTTTATCACTGTTAATGAGACGGACCTGTATGCCTTTTGATAAGTTTTTGGCATCCTCCTTAGTATACAGTTGAGGGTACCTTTAGCCTATGTGATCTCGAGTGTTCTTACGCTTGGGGAGATAGTGATAAATGAATTGTTGCTTGGTGTCAAGCTCCTTATACAAAGTTATTTTCTCTGGATTCTTGAGGGTTTCAAGATCCCACCTTACCATTTCACACTGCATAGCTGGAGGATCTTGAGCGACTTATTCCTGTTGAAGGACGATCATCAAAGCCCTGCCCCGACTCTTGATAAGGTGCTGTTCATGTATTCCCTCAGGAGGAATACTAACCAATATCTCGGATAGTACTTCCTCTCTATTTGCCAGGGGTATCAGTCCAAGATGAAAGGTAACCCCTCCAATAATAAGAATTGAAAGGATCATTGGTTCATCGTTAACGGAGGCTGGGTTGAATCCCCTATCAGCCCTCTTTTCTCCTGCTTCCAGGAGACAGGTGTGTGTGTTTTAACTTTCTATGATATTTTTATCTTCTATTTATAATTACTGATAGGTCTTTATTATAGATGTGGGAAAAGAGCAACCGAACGTCCCGGTCAGTGTTGGGGATATACTCATCAGTCTGCCCGTCGCGGATGTTAAGCTACTTCTTAGCGAGAGTATCCTGGAGAGGTCGGGTCTGGTGCATAAGGGGGTGTTAAGATATAAGCTCAACAAGATAAGGGCTTGACTGGCTCAAGGTATTTTTGTCTGAAATCTTTTAATCATTATTTTTATCTACCTCATAAGTGTTGATTGCATTACTCTTGAATTCTTAGAAATTGAGGCCCCCCAAGGTGGTAAGAAGCACAGAGCAGCCGATGTTCTAAAGGGACTGCTCGTAAAAGGGGCATCTAAAGGCTTGAAGACCTCGGCTCCTCAGACCAAGGCCTTTGGTGATAAAGAAAATGGACCTACTACAATCGAGGCTCAGAAGAAAGCTCCCGAGAAAAGGGAGAAAAAGAGCAAGCACCCGAAGAAAAAAGGCATCTTGATTAGGGAGCTGGTTGAGGATGAAAACAGGCCTCTTTATGGAGGCAACCATTCCACGGCCAAAGATAAGGGGAAACAACCAATGAAATATAACGTGGGGGCCAAGAAGAAGAAGAGAACAAGGCCTCTGCTTCCTCCGCCCCCTCCGATCTATAATCAAACAAAGGTCCTGGGTCATGAGGAGAGTGCATCGATACCTCGAGTACCATGAAAGGATACTGTCTCAGGCCTTCAGTTGGGATCGAGGAGGGTTGTTGCTCAAGATGGGGCCTTGGGTTCGGGGGTAAATCGAGACGTTGTAAGGGGGAAAAAAGATTTTCCCTCTAAAAGACAAGGAGGATGCTGAACTTTCCCTCATGAAAGGCGAGGATATAGAGGGGGTCCTGTTGGAAGAGATCTCGGTGGGAAAGAGAGAGGAGTTTGGCCACCTTCTCTTATTATTTAATTTGGCCCGAGTGGTAATTTCCCTAAATAGAGGGGAGTCCATGAGAAATATAACTCTCAAAGAGTCCCTTGACTACATACTTTTGCATGCGAACAGAGTAAATTTCTTCGTTTGCTCGAACGTTATTGATTAAGTAATATTGGTGGTCCAAGAATGGTATTAATATTAATCTGTTTCCTTTGCACAAAATACCTTCATGCTGGACCTGTTTATTGACGATCTAAAAAACGTAGTCGACTTTAAGGAACAGACTACCAGTATGGTAAAGAAAGCAGAGATGGGGCTCAGGTAAGGATAACTGTGGCTCAGGAGGAAGCTGTTAGTGTATACTTTAGAAATCATTTACGTTGTTAGTTTCAGAATTAGTGATCTTGTATTAACTTTTGTTTATTAATGAAAGAATTGTTCATTATTCACATATATTAGTTGTTTCCTTTATATTAACATGCTCATATATAAAGAATGTATGTGAATAGTCCATATATTTTCGTTTAATTGTTAAATAAATTTATTAAAGTGTTCCTTACGTATGTGATATAGATTGGGCAATTATATCACATAATAAGTATACTAGTTACTACCTAATGATATCATATAATGATATATGTAGGTTGACAATATGGTATTGTCATAAGCGCATTAGTATGGATTTATAGTTGGTGAACTATTTATCAAACAGGGCTACATATTAATAAATCACGTAGTATACATGTAGTTAATGATTTATCAGTAGATTATAATAGTGTACGATGTAATCCTTTGACTTGAGACGTCTAAAATCGGACTCTGTATGAATGGGTATATTTTATATGGTGTATACTTGCAGGGCTAATCACGCCTTGTACAAGAAGCCAATTTGGGTATGCTTTGTTCATATATGTGTTTGGTTGACAGTCAAGAGGGAATCTGTTGACTCAACACTATAGACTGAGAGTTTTCATTGACTCTGTCCGAGTTGAGTTCCTAAATGAATGTCGATATGATGTACAGATTTTAAGTCTATGGCCATAGTAATCATGACATATGATTGATGATTCGTATAGACATCAAGATTAAGGTCTTGACATTCCATGAACCCCGACTCAATCAGGATATGACAACAGAGGGATATTACTCACATGTTATGTACAATCATTGGAGGTTTGATGAAGACACCTTTTCATCATGACTTAGGGACTATGATGTATAGCTAGACACTAATCATAGTCGTTGGATATCGAAATATTCAACACCGAACTGTTCGAAGTCAAAGTGTTTGATATTAGCTCATGACTAAGTCACGGTGAACCTTCACGGTCCACCCAAATCCCTGAGCATTCCCATAAAGGAGGAGGAGATAAAATATTATCGAGAGAGGGCTAACGACCTCATGATAACTTGAACCTACCGAAATAAATATGTATAATCGTTATATGTATTTATTATTCTTTAAAGTGTTAAAGAATTGATATCTTGATATCATAAAGTAATTTAAAGTACATTATATAACCCAAAATGATAATATTGATTATCAAACATGTTAGAATGTGATTTTAAAGTGAAATGATAAAAAACTAAATTAAATTATTAATTTGGTATAAAATAACTATTTTGCCCCTATGTGATCCAAATATATAATTTATTATAAATTACATATTCAAATTTGATAATTATAATTATTATCAAACATATTAAAATATGATTTTAATATAAAATGATAAATTCTAAGTTAAAGTATTTAATTTAAAAGAAAATTATCATTTTACCCTTAATCATAAATGTTGATCAAGGGCAGTATGATAAATATACCATAATTTTGGATTTATAAAAATTCAAAAAATATATATTAATATGTTTAAATATAAAATTCTTTAATGGTTAGAGAATTGGACATGTGTTAGAATTTATATGGATATTATTTTGATACTTGGCATATTTATATATATTTAATATATTATTAATTAATTTTTGAATTAATTATTCTTAGTCAAATTTTTATGGATCTTTGACTTGAGCTCAACCATATAAAATGAGTTAGGATGTATCACAACATGTTCCTATTATATAATATATTTATTTGGACAAATATTTAATTTAATAAAATGGGAAAATAATGAAAAAAAGGGTCATCTTCTTCCTCCTCTCTTTTTGCACGAAAATGGCAGCCATGAAAGGTCAAAGGGAGTGTTTCAAGTGAAGAGGTCTCATATTTTTGAGACTCAAATTCATCAAAGCAAGCAAGCTTGCAAGGTAAGCATTTTGAAGCTTCATTTTGGCACCTAGTTTAGTCATTGAAAAGCATGTTTTTAGAGCTTGTTCCCTAGGAAGAAAAACTTCTATTATGCATGTATTAGGCCATTAGAAACCAACAGAGACAACTCAAAAAGAGGCAGAATTGATAGCTAAGATTACTACCTTGGAGGAAGAAAGAACTTGGCAAAGCGTAGAGGTAGCTAACTTGACCTTTAGACTTTCAAATGCTGAGAATAAGGTCAATGCTCTGTCCTCTGAGAATGAGCAATTAGAGAGGGGATGACAGAGTCTGACTAGCAAACATAATAATCTGATTGACCTCTACTGGTCCCTAAAAATAGAAGAGGCCCGACTAAAGGAGTAGTTTTCCCTGACAATAATGGATGTTGCATGTTTTGGGGACCAATATGAGCATCTTGCTGTGGAGCATTGTTTCTTGGAAGGGGAGCTCAAAGAAGTGCAAAGGTCTTTGAAAAATTTGAAGAAAGAGATGGAGGAGGTGCCAGCCCAACTAGAATCTCGTTATGACCAAGGGGTCAATGATGGAGTGAACTTGACCAGCCAGCTCTTCCTCCAAGAATATCTTGAGACCTTCGTTGGTTGTTTGACAAGCTAGGTCGCAAAGTTTCAGAGACCTCTCAGTCGCCCTTAGAAGGTGTCTTTCCTGAATCTTCTCCTCAGGTCCTAGCTGGTATTATTAATGAAGAAAGGTCCAATATCGAAGGCCGCCCGAAAACTTTAACAACAGCTAAGCCCTCTGAGATATACGCTATTGTCTTCAAGGGACAAGGAGCTCAAGATGAGGTGACCCCTATGATGGTCTCTTCCGATAAAGAAGACGGGGGAACCAACCCTCTTTGGGATCAAAAGTAAGGATCCTTGATGTAAACATATTGATTATACTTATAAGAGTCATCCTTATATATCTTTCATTTATTGTATTTTTATTCTTTGTCCTCAGTTGCCTTAAGGGCCTAGCTTGTATGGGATTGTTGTCATTGAGTCACTTGGTGTAACTGGTATATTTTTGAAAACAAGGGCACCTATTCATTCATTATTAATGAAAACAGAGAACTTTTTTCTTCATGCTCTTGGCTATTGGATTTTAATTGTTATTGTTTTTGGTACTTGGTCGTTGTCTACATGGGAATTAATTAACTGAACTAATATCTCAGCGTTAGGGACTTTTCAAATGATTTGATGCTTGGTTTCTATTAGAGACCCTTAACCCATAACTTTAAGGTCCAGAGGTCAATCAGGGTAGTAAGCCCAACAGTGCCTGAGAAAATGATGATGCCAAGAGAGAGCTTAACTAGACCTCGAGTATTTTAGGGCTTAAGGGCCAATCGGGGTACTAGGAGAAGGTAAAAGCTCAACTGAGAGAAAAACTCAACAAGAAGAAAGTTCCACTAGTTCTAGGAAGTTTTAAGGCTCAAGGACCAACCGAGGTACTAGGAGAAGAAAAAGGCTCAATTAAAAGAAGACTCAATCAGGAAAGGGTTCAACTAGTACCCGGGGATTTTAGGGTTAGAGAACCAATTGGGTTACTAGGAGAGGGCTCTACTAGTTCTTGGGAAAGTCGAGGTACTAGGAGAAAATGTCAACTAGGAGAAAATCTCGATTAGGAGAAGGCTCGACTAGTACTTAGGGATTTTACGGTTAGAAAACCAACCAGAATACTAGCAGAGAGCTCCACTAGTCCTCAGGAAAACCAAGATACTAAGAGAAAAGCTTAACTGGGAGAAAACCTTGACACGAAGAAAGCTTAACTAGGAAAAGTCTCGATCAGGAGAAAGTTTGTCAAGTACCCAGGGATTTTAAGGTTAAAGAATCAACCAAGATACTAGGAGAGGGCTTAACTAGTCCTCGGGAAAATTGAGGTACTAGGAGAAAGGTTCGACTAGGAGAAAAATTCAATAAGAAGAAAGCTCAACTAGTACTCGAGGATTTTAGGGTTAGAGAATCAATCAGAGTACTAGGAGAGGGCTCAACTAGTCTTTGAGAAAATTAAGGTATTAAGATAAAGGCTTGATTGAGAGAAAAACTTGATCATAAGAAAGCTCAACTGGGAGAAGTCTCGATCAGGAGAAAGATCGACTAGTACCTGGGGATTTTAGGGTTAGAGAAATAACCAGGGTACTAGAAGAAGGCTCAACTAGTCCTTAAAAAAATCGAGGTACTAGGAGAAAGGCTCGATTGGGAGAAAAACTCAACTAGAAAAATAGCGTTGTAGCCATTTACAGAGATTTGGGGAAACATTTTAGGGGTAGTATCTCCTTAGCATCTCTGCGTTCCAGGTTTTGCTCAGGACACTATCATCTGGTTAGGCTAATTTGTATGTTCCTGCCCGGATCGCTCGAACTATCCGATATAAACCTTCTCAATTAGTGCCTAAGGATCCCTCGGTCGCTACTCGTGTATATGGGTAATTCTTCTGAGTACCAGGTCCCCTTCTCGGAAAGATCTCAGCTTAACCCTCTTATTGTAGGATCGTGCTATTCTTTGTAGGAGGGCAGTCATCCTTATCAAAGCCCTGTCTCTTGATTCTTCTCGTAAGTCTTGCTCAAGGCTTATGACTTATTGACTTTCTTCCTCATAAAAAGTGAAGGGTACAGAAGGTTAGTATATCCATTTCAGCGAGAATCACTACTTTGAAACCGTAGGCCAGTAAGTAAGAGGTCTCCCCAGTAGCAACTTTGACTGTTGTTCTGTATGCCCATAAGACCTCGAAAAGCTCTTCTGCCTAGGCCCTTTTTCTTTCTCCCAACTTCTTCTTCAAAAGCTTTTTAATAGTTTTGTTGGCAGCTTTTACTTGCCCGTTTGCTTTAGAGGAAGCTGAGGAAGCAAGCCTTAAATCTATGTTCTAGTTATTACAAAAATCCTCTAGTTCTCTATTGTCAAATTATTTTCTATTGTCAGTAATCAACACTCTGGGGATGCCATATCAATAAAGGATATTCTTTTGGATGAAAGCTATCGTGTTTTTCTCTGTAATTTTAGACAAGGGCTCGACTTTAACCCACTTAATGAAATAATCAATGGCCATAATAGCATACTTGGCCTGTGCTCGGACGATAGGGAAGGGGCCAATAAGATCGAGCCCTCATTGAGCAAAGAACCACGGACTTAACAACGTGGTCAGATTCTCGAGGGGTTATCATAGAACCTTTGTATAGACTTAATAAGCATGATATCTCTGAACCAAGTTATAGGAATCTTCCTTCATTATCGACCAGAAATATCCTTGCCTCAATAGTAAACCAAGTTTCTGTCGCCACTGTGATTTTCATAGATTTTTTGATGCATCTCCTCTAGTACCTCCTAAGCTTCTTGTGGTCTGAGATATCTTAGGTAATATCAACCCTCCTCTTATAGAGAACGCCATCTATCATAGAGAATCTGATAGCCTTTCTTTTAATTCTGAGAGCTTCATCATTGTTAGGGGACAACACCTCCCCTTCAAGATACCTCCGGATATGATCTATCCATGTACCTGGCTCTTCCGTGGTTATCATCACGCAATTGTCCTTAGTTGGACAAGTGCTTTTCTGGCTCAGGGTTTCTATCAGGATCATTCTTTGCATATTCCTATCAAGATCTGAGGCAAGTCTTGCTAAGGCGTCAGCCCAGGAGTTTTCAGTTCGAGGTATCCTTTGTACTTTCACCTTGTCGAATTAACTGACTTATTAAAGGGTCTTCGAGAGGTAAGCTTTTGTATTCTCTTCTTGAGCTTCATAAGTTCCGTTCATATGATTTATAAGGAGTTGAGAATCACTGCTTACCATAAGGGTGTGTATTTCGACCTTTTGAGCAGTTCTTAAACCTACGAACAAAGCTTCATATTCTTCTTCATTGTTAGTCATAGGAAAAGTAAATCGAAGAGTATACATAACCTCTTCTCCTCCTAGGCCTATCAAAATGATCCGGCTTTGCCTCCGCTTGTGTTTGACGACCTATCTACTAATAGGTACCAAAAAAGAGGACTGTTGAGGGCAACTCAATCATCCTCTATCATTTTAAACTGGTTGGCTAAAGTTTATGGAATTGTTACTACTCAGCCACAAAGTCTAATAGAATCTGCCTCTTAATGGCTTTTTGTGGTCAAAATTTAATGTCGAATTCGCTGAGCTCTACTGACGACTTGATGAGTCTTCCTGATAGGTCTGGACGGTGCAGTATCTGCTTGAACGATTGATTAGTAAGCACCGTTATAGGGTGGGCCTGAAAGTATGGGCGTAATTTTTGAGTTACAATAACTAGCATTAGAGCTAGTCTCTCTGTCGATGATTATCAGGTCTCGACATCTGTCAATACCTTACTGTATAATAGACTGGCCTCTGGATCCCTTGGGATTCTTGCTTCACGAGCACCAAGCTGATTGCGTGCTCATTAATCGCGAGGTAAAGATACAGGGTCTCGTTTTATAAAGAACTAGTCAACTGTGGGATAGAGGATAGGTACGCTTTGAGTTGCTGAAATGATTACTCGTAGTTTTTGTTCTATTCTATACCTTTGTCATTTTTCATAGCTCTAAGAAAAGAAAGACTCTTATTAGTGAGTTTTAAAAGAAAAAGACTTAAGACAGCTATCCTTTCGGTTAGGCTAGAGAGTTCCTTAAGAGTTCTGGGAGCTATGAGGTTCATTACAGTCTGAATTTTTTGCGGGTTAGTGTCGATCCCTCTTTTTCTGACCATGACTCCCAGGAATTTTCCCGTTCTGACCCCAAAGGCACATTTCTCAGGATTCAACTTCAAGTTGTATTTTCGAAGAAGCGAGAATGCTTGATTCAGTTAGAGGTGTGGTCGATGACTTTGATGGACTTTGCAATCATGTCATCTACTTAGACCTCCATAGAGCCTCCTATTAGGGACTTGAAGATCTTATTCATCAATCTTTGAAAGGTGACCCCGGTATTCTTCAACTTAAATGGTATGACCTTATAGCAGTACAATCCTCGATCAGTGATGAATGCCATTTTTTCCTAGTCTGGAAGGTGTAAGAGGATTTGTTTGTATCCTGAGAAGGCATTCATGAAACTCATCAGCTCATATTCGACAGTTGAATCTACTAATTGATCAATCTGGGACAAGAAAAAACTATTCTTAGAGCAGGCTTTGTTAAAGTCAGTGAAATCCACTCACATTTGCCAACTGCCATTTGTCTTTTTGACCATAACCACGTTCGTCAATCAATCTGGGTACTTGGCCTCCCTGATGAAACCAGCTTTGAGTAGCTTGTCAACTTCAGCTTTGATGGTGTTTTGCCTTTCAATATTGAAAATCCTCCTCTTTTGTCGCACCGACTTGTGAGTCGAGTTGACAGTCAATTGATGGGTCATGACGCGTGGATCTATTCTTGGCAAATCTTTATGGCTCCAGGAAAATACATCACCATTCTGTCATAAGGTGGTCATAATACTTTGTCTCAGGTCAGAGTTTAGCTGGGCACCGATCCTAATAGTCTTGTCGGGGAATTGATCATCCAGTGGCACCCTATCCAAAACCTCGTTTGGCTCTAATATAAATGCTGAGGACTCGACCCTGATGCTGGATTGGTTGTCAGCGAGGGTTACAACTTGACCCTACCCAGTTATTTCCTCTTCAGGTCCTCGGGTTTGTCCTACTGCATCATTGGGGGATGCTTCTAGAGGTTTTTTACGAATGCAGTATGTCTGCTTTGAAGAAGTCATAAAGTAGGATCTCGCCTCCCTCTGGCTTTCCTTGATGATATCGATTCCTTCTCCGATCTTGAATTTTAACTTCAAGTAATGTATGCTTTCTATGGCCTTAGGATTTTAGAGGAGAGGTCTTTCCGGGATGACGGAGTAAGGTATCTTTAGGTCGACTACTTAAAAGATTACCATAATAGTCTTCTGATAAGGCTTATCTCCTATAGTGATCAATAGTTGTACTGATTTGAAGGGGACGATGCAAGAGTCCCTAAATTCATAAAGCACAAATTCAGACTACGTCAATTTCAAATCCTCTATCCTTAAAGAATCTAGAATATCTTTGAAGATTATATCAGCGGAACTACCTGTGTCGACTAGTATTCTGCTGAGCTATTTTAATGTTATTCTCATTGCGACCAATAGTGCATCATCATGGGGGTAATGGAGCCATATCTCATCTTCGTTGGTAAATATAATAGGTGTGGTCTCCATTCTGGGTCTCTTATCGGCCTGTACATTCATCACATGAAGATTCGATAAATGGCCAGACAGGGAGTATTGCCATAGTTTTTACAGGCGTTATTTGATAACCTTGCCAAAGTAGGCCCCCCTAAGATAATTAGCATACCTTTGTCGAGTCCGAGGTCGTTCTCAGTCTTTCGATGCTGTTCTGCTCTCGAGGGGGCATATTGGAAATCTGTAACATAATTTGTAAGATAACTGTTCTTAATGAGTACCTCAATCTAGTTTCGCAGATCTTTACATTAGTCTATAATATGGCCATATTCTTTATGAAACTCGCAAAATTAACCCTTAGCTTTCTTGGGTACTTTGATCTTCATGTTATGATGCTATGTTGCCAAAAGTTCTCTGCTTTTGGCGTATTCGTACACTTTAGATAGGAGAGCTCTTAGGGGTGTGAAGTTGTATTTGACCACTTTCTTAACCCTTATGGGCGAATTTTCCGTTGGCAGTGTCCTCGAGGGTCCTTGATTCTTG
Organism: Trichilia minutiflora; assembly: GCA_035590515.1. Classification (NCBI taxonomy): domain Eukaryota; kingdom Viridiplantae; phylum Streptophyta; class Magnoliopsida; order Sapindales; family Meliaceae; genus Trichilia; species Trichilia minutiflora. Next base: position 7,228 of record JAVXUL010099080.1, on the reverse strand, counting down.
GGTTGAAACCTCATTTAGCCTCTATCTCTCCTATTAGTATCCCTTCTGTTGCTCTTAGAATTCCCATAGCGATTATCCCTATCTTTTTACTGCACATCTTATGGATGTACTCCTCTAGCTGAGGCTGGTAGGCCTTCTTCTCTCATCCTTAAAAGCATCTCATCTTCTATCTCTATCTCATCCAACAGCTCAGTCCTGGTTGCCTCATAAGTGTCTATAGTTCGTCGATGGATGGCGTACTAGGTTTTTTCCAATCTTAGGCCCTTCTTTAATCCTTCTAACGCCAGAGGGTGATGGTAGGCACCTAATTTCATAACTTCCTTATAATACCTCCTTACAAAATCCTTCAGAGTTTCTCCGAGACTTTGCCGTATTGTGTGTTTAGGTTTCGACTTGTGACTATAGCTCCTTTGAACTCATTCTCAAAGGCATCCACCAACAAATCGAAATTATTGATACTGGCAGGTGGCAGATTCTTGTACTAGCACCTGGTTGACCCTTCCAATGTTAGAGGGAACGGCCTACACATTTGTAGTTTGATTAGGCCTTGGATTACTATCATCTCCCTGAACATACCTGCATGCAAAGAAGGATTACTCCTCCTAGTATATGGAGCTAGCTGTGGCATTTTAATTTTCTGGGGAGGCGAAGTGCCAGAATTTCCTTTGAGAAAGGAAACGTGAACGTGAAGGTATGGGGGCTTTCAGTCCCCAAGCCCTTTCTTAGTTTGGTTACCTTTTGTGCTCTCATTTCTTGTAACACTCTCCTCATGCACTCTTCCACTTCCTTTTAATTAACAATTATAGCTTCTTCTTTTTGCGATCATGTTTTTCATTCAAGTAGAACCTCGTATCAGTGGGGGTCAAATTAGGTTCTTTTCTTGACCTATTTGGTGCACCTGGTTCTTTGTCTGTGTTCCCCCTTCTTCGCTTATGTTCTATATAGATTTTGAAGAGGGTGTTGACCCCTTGACGAATATAGGGTTCCTCCACCGACTTCTTAGTCATCTTGGCCTTTTTTTTCTGTCCGATAGTCAGTCGGAGTCCAGGTGCTCGGCCAAGCATTCCTAGTATTCTCCGAGTTTCTTTTGTGCTATCGCTGCGTGACACTTAACTCTCTTATTCTTAAGGAAAAAATGGTAGTCCCTCTCCACTAGGGCGGACGAGTTGCTTGACCATTTGTCGTTTGACCTCCATATGCTCTTTCTCCAATGCCTCTGCTCGATTTTCCAGGAACCTCACTATATATTCATTGTTTGACTGGGGCCTACAGGTAGAAGGTAGGCTATTGCGCTCATGATGCATTATCAAAGCCCTCCCCCTACCTTGTGCCGTGCTTTCTTCGGAGCTTGAACTTTTCGTCTCTTGTCTTTGCTCTACCATCTGCTGAGGACTTAAGACTTCTCTAACCAAACTCTTTTCATTGTTATGAAACGGTGAGATAAATGACTTTTTTTTTTCATTTCCCACAGACGACATTAGCTGTTGGTGCATAAAATGTCCGGCGATGTTCTATCACCAACAAGAAATAGTATGATGGATAAAGCGACTGTGACACAACTGAGGTTGCATCGGAGATTCTCTATAAAATAGTAACACCCTAGGAGTAACGTCGAGAGGTTTTCTGACGAAAAAACTCTGATACCTAAGTCAGTAAGGGTGAAGGAAAGAAAGAAAGAAAAATTGAGTAAGCAAAAAAGATGATTGAGAGAAATTCACCGCTCCAAAGAAAGAAAAGAAGATCCCCCTTTTTTACGCTGTGGTTCATCCCTTTTATAAGGCTCTTGAGAGACTATTGGAGGTAACTTGGCATCAAAGAATGGGAATGATAGGATGGTTTGTTCTTGAACAGTGTGCTAGTTGTATTCATTTTAGGGCTGTGCTGTCAAACTGGAGATTTGCAGGCCCTGTCACCATCATATAATCTGAAATTCGATGGGTGATGAGATAGTGGTCTCCATGGCAGGACAATGCTTCAGGCCATAGAACCTTCTGTGTTTTTCTTAATTAGTCTTATTTTTATATTAATGGCAAGAGCCTTCTGGACCAGGGATGTAAAGTTTTTGAGATCAGAAGGAAGGAGTCTTCGAGATCCGAAAAAGAGAGTCCTCGAGATCAGGGGAAGGAGTCCTCGGAATATTGTAGGCAGAAGTTTTTGGGTCTAAGAGGAAAAAATCCTCAGAATGTTGTAAGCAGAAGTCCTCGGGTCCAAGAGAGAAAAGTCCTCGAAATTAGGGGGAAGAGTTTTCGAAGTCAAGGCACAAGAATCCTCAAGATCAGGAGAAAAAAGTTTCCAGGATAGAGGAAGAGCTCTTGGAGCCCGGAGGAAGCGACCATTGGGATGTGGGTGGGGTCCTTAGTGGTCTGGTGAAAGGAGTTCTCGGAGTCTGAATAGAGTAGTCCTTAGAACCTTGAGGGTTCTCTACGTGTCGTCCTTACTTCTACCCCAACAAATAGTATATAATGTTACAATAAACTTTTTTTTAAACTATCATAATTTTCATGCAGCAATAATATTTTGACTTAGCAAATACTGAATTAAAAACAAAACAAAAAATTGACTTGGTAAATCAATGGCAAAAATGACCACTAAATTTAGATTTCTTAAAACTTGCTTTACTTTCAAAATTTTGACCGACTCGTTTTATTCCTCCTACTTAGTAATTTAACTCCTCTTACATCTAGGGATGGTAATTTAGATCACGACATAATTATTTAATACTGTCATTTCTTTCATTCGATCATAATGAATTGAGTCTTCGAGAAACTCCTTCGTTCTTCACTGTTATTTTTTTTCTCTTAAAATTCTTTTACTTCAGTAATTATATTTTCAGTATGCAATAGATGGCTGTATCAATAAGATATTGCTGATTATATTTAGCTAGAATGTAAATTTGCATATAGGTATCTTTGTTTCAAGTGGGATATCTTGTATTATGATTTCTAAACACGCTTGGATGCAGATTGTACATCAGATAGGTAATAAAATGAGGGGTAAAAATGGCCGCAAACTTTAGATTCTCTAAACTTAATTCTAGCTTTTGAATAAATAGTTGAATTTTTGAAATTCTACTCACCAATTGTTGTTAAAATGTTCATATGAATTTTTTTAATTAATTAATAATTAATTTTTTCATAAAATTATGCAAATTATTTTTGATGTATTGTGTTTTTCTTTGACCTTCAATTTGTCAATTTTCTTCTTTGTATATTTGCAGATTGTTTCAGTAATGAAAATATTGTTGTTCCTTAGCCTAAATGCCACCTTAGTCATAAAAACATTATTAAATTTTCTGCTAGAGCATCATTATAATTTAATTTTAGGATGTTTGTTTGATTTCTTAATGCCACTTAACTCAAGATGAGTAGTTAATTTCTTAATGTTTCTTTCATCTTTTTATATAGCAAATATTTATTACATATTTTTATCTTTATGTAATATAGATGTTATATATAATAAAATAAATATTTCTTAATAAATTTTAATTGATAAAATTGCATTTTCTATTGCGCATGCTTTTTTGTGTGTATAGTTTACTAAAATCTTTTGTCATATTTGTTATAACGTTTAAGTGGAAGTGTGTGTGTGTGTGTGTGTGTATATTTTGAGGTAAGAAATTGCTTTGTCTTGAAGTTTATGTATTAAGATTATCTTTTATGACAAACTTGCCTGGAATCGAAGAATATAATAAAAAAGTGGATTTTTTAGTGAAAACTTTTTGTTGTTTAAGTTAAGGTTTTTCTTAAGAAATAAAAAAATTTAAAATAAAAATGAGAGTATATTTTATAGTAATTTAATACCATAGATTTTGTTACCTGTTTTTTAAATTTGCTCACGTTTAATTATCTAGACATAACCGCTATTCACATGTCATACTCCCATTAATCCTCCCCGTAGATCAAGAGAGCAATTACCTTAATTGTGGAATATAATTGTCATAATAATGATCCTTATTTATTTATACATTAAAGGTTGTATTTAACCATTTTCTCGAGTTGGAACAACTGTTGTAGAATGATCTTGAAGACTTTCTATAGTTGTAGTTGTAGAACTTAGTTAAGGCCTTTTGGAAACGTGAAATGTCACGCTCCAACTCATGGATCTTATATGTGACAACCGTCATAGATTCCTAATAAACATTCCTTAGGTCCAGAACACTTACTAAGAACCTGTAAGGTTGAAAATTTAAAAAAAACATATAATTAAAACACTTCCAATATTTTTCCGTCCAAACTCTCAAACTTCTCAATTTTCAAAACTAACACAAACACTTCTAAAATATTAGTCATCAAATCCATCATAAAAGCCAATCATACAACATTATCTCAAAATATCATTATTTTCTTATACAAGCTTCCTCAAACATCAAAATAATATAAATCATTTCTTGTACAAATAGTAATAATTCATTTCTCATAAATTCTCAAGTTCTTGAAAATAAATAAAACCGTGAATAATATAAAGTACTCTTAGTGAGTCAATGGAATGAGTGTGAATCGAGGCTAGAGTTAATACCTGCGATCACTACTCTCGTGGTCCTCTCTCAGGCTACTTCACATCACTCACCTAGACGACCTCTACCTGGGTCTGTTCTATGTTACTTTACATCACTCACCTGGGGTTCATATCACAGTGAACTCTCCCCCAGGCTACTTCACTATAGCTACAGAAATCAAACAGGCCCTCATGATCGATATCATCAACAATTGGATCTTCTCGACCTCATTACCAAAATATAATCATAAAATATGACCCACTGACCGTATCATCACATACCAAAATATAAAACCCGATCCTCAGGCCTATCATCATGCCGACTGGCCGTATCATAAAATTATAATCAAAATATAACATATCAAAAACGGCTCAAAATCCATAAACCATACACAATACCAAAACATGGCCCATTGGTTAAACTACCATATACAAATCACAAAACATGGCCCACTGGCCACTCTTCATATACATAAAATTCATCAAATCCACAAAATCATTTGGTCCTCTGGCCACAAAATCAATAAACACATACATTAAATCCATAAATATCTTTATTATACAACCATACCTAAAACAAGAACACTATTCATAAAGGTTTAACATTTATCAAACGGGTATGTATACAAAAGCATCAAACATCATTTAAAAGTAATAAAAGAATCCATTCACAAGTTAGGGAGGGTACATACTCCCTAGAGTTCCTCGCTCAAGTCATGGTCCTGATATTCACGATCGAATCCTATATACATATACCCAAATTCCATCAATATCCATTTCTAATTTACTAACATGACTCGCATATGTAGAATGTAATTACCTAAATACTCCGAATTGATTTATACCCAAAATCGGATAAAACCCTCGTTACGTCACCCATTAACAAATCCTTACTACCAATAACCCACATTCGAATTGAACTAACGTATTTTGACTCGATTTTGCGTTTCTCACACGTGAATCCCACGTCTTCACCAGAACAGTAACTCGGGTACTGTTCACCATCACCCAAATTTTTGAATTCACATTTGTAACTTCTTAACGAATTACTCAATCATCCTACACCTTAATTAACATCAGAAAACGTAAATTTATGCGATAAAATTAGAAATCTAATATGAAGCACAGTAAAACTCATTTTTTAAAATTGGCCAAAATACAAAATAAAAGATACAGATAAATTAGAAACGAAGCTACGAACCTCGTGGTCTGATCGATTTTCTTCAATTTAGCCCAAAATATCAAAAATTCCAAATCCCAAAACCTTAATCTCTTACTCTTGATTTCTATGCTCCCTGTAACAAATCGAAGCTACCCATGTGTTCTAGACGTGGAATGCGACAAAATAATGGAGAGAAATCAGAGAAAGAATGAAAAATGAGATATGTGTGTGTAAGGCAGAGGACGAAAGAATGAAGAGGAGGAGAAGAGAAGAAGAAAGAAAAACAGGAGAAAAAGAGAGGGCTCAACCCTTTTTATAAATGTGGGGGTAAAATTATCATTTTGTCCCTGAAAGTATAAGGAAAGAAGCTTCCAAAAGGGGATAAATCTGACATTTCGTGCGATTCGATCGAATGAATCAACTAGTTCGTTCGATCGAATATAGGTTCGTTCGAATGAATGATGTCCTTCTTTTATCTAAAACCATCGTGCCCAAATTCATTCGATGAACATTCGTGCAGTCGAATTCCAATTCATTCACATGTATATCCATTCATATGCTATCATCATTAGCATTATATAAATCATAAATAATGGAATAAAGGCGAAGGAAAAGGGACATGTCCACTCACAGTCCTGGGGTGGGAAACCACCCTCTCGGTATCCTCATCGCGGCAGAGATCCTCTTATCTCGACTGCTGCTCCTGGATACACATGCAAACATACATCATAAGGTACGTGCATGAAGAAAAACATGCTCATGCAATCTACTCACACTTCTCTCTCTCTCTCTCTACCCTCTCTCTCTCTAGAACAAGCTGTTCTCGCACTAACTTTACTATAAACATGCATTTCTCATCCTTTTCAACATCATTAGCTAGTCAAGACTTTCAATTTATCAGAACCAGTGGTAAACTATAAAACCCCAATTTTTAGGGTTTCGTGAACAGTAACCCTAATAAATTTTCCTTAGATTCACGCACAATAAATGCTCAATCGAGAAAGATAAACTGGGAAACAAGCTTACCTAGACTCGTAGATGAGCTTTGAATCCCGATTGACTTGAATACCTCTTTCGGCGACTATTCACCGTCACTCTTTCTTTGTGATTCCTCGCGAATCGTCATGTGGAACTCCGATCAGAGGTTGGTTCTGAGCTATGGTGTCAATTCTGAGTTCATAGGAACTGAAATGGCGAAGTTTGGTGGAGAACTGGGGAAGATCAATTCACTGAGGGTGAGAGAGTGTTTTCTGCTATATTTGGTAGAGAGAGAAGCCAAATTTTCCAAATGGGAAAGACGACCTGTCCCCGAGCATATATGCTATGAAATCCCCTAAAGGTGTCGATACGTTTCAAAATTTATCGATACCTTTGGCCTTTTCCTCCCAACGTATCGATACGTTTGCTCCAACGTATCGATACCTTTGGCCAAAACACTGTTCACAAACCTGCAGGGTTTCGATACCTTCCTTAACGTATCGATACCTTTCGTCGTAAATGGGTTCAATCTTCGTCACCAACGTATCGATACCCCTTGCCAACGTATCGATACGTTGGGCACTGTTCACTGTT
>JAVXUL010099070.1:0-20361 GCA_035590515.1 Trichilia minutiflora | reverse complement strand
TAACTGAAATTACAAACAAAGTACATTTTATATCAAAAACTAGAAATATGCATAAATGGAGAGAGTTAATCATACTTAAGTGTAAAATGATAAATTTAACTCTTAATACACATACACTTTTATGTACTCATCAGTAGGCAATGGTACTTTAAACTTTCTTCAGCTCTTCTCAACCAAGGTTTTCAATAGGCAACTTAAGATTCCTTCTTATTTTTAAAATTCTCTCATCTACTGGTTTTATCGCACTATTAATATATGTGGATGATGTGATCCTTGCAAGTGACAATTCTTCTTTGATTACATAAATAAAGTCATACTTAAATAGAGTTTAAGATAAAAGATCTTGGGAAGCTGAAGTTTTTCTTAGGATTTGAAGTAGCTACGAATTAACAAGATATCAATTTGTCACAAAGAAAATAGCTCTTGAGATTCTTACTGATACTGGATTTCTTGGTTGTAAGCCAGTCAATTCTCCACTAAAATCCTCTTTCAAGCTACATTCTCAAGATAACCCCATCCTTTAAGACATCACAGCTTACAGAAGGCTAATAAGCAGACTATTATATCTTACTTTAACCAAACTTGACATCACATACACAGTGCAGCAGTTATCATAATTTCTTGACAAGCCAATAGAGTTTCATTTAACTGTAACACATTGAATCTTGAGATATATTAAAGGAATTCCTAGATAAGACCTTTTCTTTTCAACCTCATCTAAATTACAATTAAAGGGTTTTTCAGATTATGACTGAGCAACCTACAAAGAATCAAGAAAATCAATAACGGGCTATTGTGTATTCTTAAGATCTTTATTGATCTCTTGAAAGTCAAAGAAGCAAACTACCGTACCAAGATTATCTTCTGAAATTAAATATATAGCTCTAATAGCTCTTACTTGTGAAGTTTGTATCTTTTGCAGGATTTTAGAATTGATCATTCTAGGCCAGCATCTCTATATTGTGATAATCAATCAGTTCTCACACATAACTTAGAATCTAGTCTTTCATGAGAGATCAAAACATATCAAGATAGATTATCACATCATAAGACAAAAATTACAAGACAAGACCATCCATCTACCACCTATCCCTTCTACTTCTTAATTAGCAAACATCCTCACAAAACCTTTAATTGGAGCACACTTGCAAACATTGATTAGCAAATTACGCATACAAAATTTATATTTACCAACTTGTAGAGGGCTAATAAGAGAAAAATTTTGATTTCAAATCTACTTTAGTTAACTATACCAGCAACTCAGCATAGTTAGTGTATATCTTTACTGTATAGAATTTTTTCTCCCTCTCTTATTTTTTCTCCTGTATTCTTTTCTGTGCGTTTATCGTTTGTATTATTGGTGATTTGAAATTAATAGCTAGTAGGATAGAATTGAAAGGTTCTAGAATGGTTCTCTCCTCTAATTATTAGTTAGTTATAATAGCTTAATATACCTTGTATATATATGTACTCTTTTAACTTTTCAATAATAAGAGGCAATTTTATTTTCTTCAATACTTTTATTATATTTAAATAATTAAAATATTTTTTTGATAATTTATTTAAAAATAATTATCTAGTTCCCTTTATCTTGCATTCTCGATAGATCGTTTTTATAATCTGGATGTGTTATTTTAAGTTTTTATACACTATACTCCTTTCTTATTTTGCAACCAATGAAAATTTTATTTAATTACAGCCTCTTGAATTAGTATAGGATAGAGTGGCACACCACATCTACCACCGTAACAAGTAAAGAACATTATTTATATCATATTGGCCAACTGGGGACATCAGTACAGCGTAAACAAAATCATATCCTTATATATAGAATCAGTTTCAAATGTTAATATTAAGTTTTACAAATTTAAGAAAATTTAAATATGCTCACTGCATTACATTAGAAAAACAAAAGAGAAATAGAAAACCTTCTTCAGAGTAAGAGGTAAATTATAAAACAAATAAAAAATGTTCTCCATATATTCATAAATCCGTTCTTTCATTTCTCAGCAAGAAAAAAGCCCATTTTATGCAACAGAATTATTTGTCAAAAAATTTTATGATTCACTCAATTGATAAGAATTACTATTCAAAACAACTACATCACAATATCTATTTCCACCTCCAATCAAGCTTCCATTTTCTTCCTCAACTCCAATATTCAAATCCAAACAATAAGGATTTAAAAGCATTCGTCTTCTCCGCTTAAACCAAGAATTACCAGTCTCATACGTCGCCGGTACACTCAACCTAATACTAAAACCCACCGTTCCGCTCTCTCTATCCTCCTCTATCTCTCTCAAAACAGGATATTCAACCATCGGTTGATCACTCTCGTATCCCGTCGTCGCAAACTTCATCTTCACATTATTTAGTCCGCTCAAATCCGAGTCAAAACCGTCAACTGAAGTTGCCGCTAAGGCATCGTATTCCTTGTAGAAAACCATGCTATCTATCCTTTCGAACGACAGCTCTGAGGCTATGTTAGGGTTTTCGACGGTGAAGTCGGCGACCCAGATGGCGGCTAGCTTCGTTTTTGTAACGGAGAAGTTTGAAACCGAGAGCGAGTTCACCTTGAAAATGGGTTTTCTTGGACCAACGCAGAAGGATAACAACCCGGCAAGTGAACAAATGAAGAGAATTGCGAAGAAGAAAATTTTGATCACCCGAAGAAAAGTTTTAGCCATGGTTGTCGCAGTTATTGTAGAAGTACTAGTTTCTTCACAGCGTTCTTCAGGAAGCAGCGGCTCCGTGCAAGGGAAATTCTTCACATTTTTCGGCTGGAATTCAACCGAAACGTTTGTCGTCGCTGCCGCCATGGAGAGTGGTCAGAAATGGTGATGGTGAAGTTTTTGTTTGTTGATGATTGGAAGGACCATTTGTTATGTGGAATATAAAAAAAGTGGTTGCAAAACGTGTTAAAAAAAGCAATTAAGATTTGTCAATTTGTATCTAATTTTGGGAGATTAATTGATTAATCTGAGTTAATTTAGACTAACTGAAGAATTAAATCTGCAATTCTGTCTGCTCAATTGGGTTAGCAAAGAAAATTGAGGAAAATAGGAAAGCGAAAGCCGTCGTAGATGACTTGTTTCGTACATTTGTGGAGTATTTTTGGTCAAAGGTGTCAACGTGGCGAAGTCAATATTTGGATTTCTGGTAAAAAATGTCGATATTAGAAACTATTCAAGGTCAGTAGCCAATAAGAGATATCGAGGTTTAATGCCAACTGTGCATACTGTTCAACCTCCGTTTGACTTTTCTAATTTATGCAACTATTTTTTTAGAAATTAAATTTTTTTAATTAATATTATAAATTTATAAATAAACTCACACTTGGTTATAATTCGAATGAAATTCGAACCTTATACCTCTTGTAATATTTTAAGTCTTAACTACTTGTAGCTACTAGACTTATTAAAAACGTAAATATTATAAATTCTTGTATGATACCGATTAGAGCTGTCAAAACGGGTTCGATCTGATATATCAGTCCGTTTAACTCGTAAAATAAGCGGATTAAGGTTAATGATTTTTAGTCCGCGGGTTAATCAAATCGGCCCGTTTAATCCGCGGGTAAAAGGGTTCAAACCCGTTTAACCCGCTGGTTAAACGGGCCGATCCGATTATATTATTTAAATATTTAAAAATATTTTTTAAAATTAAATATTTATTATATATTTATAATAATAAAAATTTAATTTAAAAAAATTAAATTAAAAATATTTGTTGTTATATATTTATAGTATTTTTATTTTTTTTATTAATTTTTTTAAAAATTATAATTATTTATTATTTATTTATTTAATTAATTAATTTAATATAAACGGACTGACCCGTTTAACCCGTTAGCCCGATGGGTTGAGGATATCAACCCGTTTATTAAACGGGCCAGCTCGGCCCAATCCGTTTAAGTACTTAACCCAAAATAGCCTGAACCGATTAAGCCGATCCGGCCCGTTTGACAGTCATAATATTGATGTCATGTTTACCTATTATTTCATATTAAAAAAATTATATTAAATATTATAGTAAAATATTAGATATAAAAACTATCATAACATATTAAAAATTACTTTGAAGTGTTATAATAAAATATTTAACAATCAGTTTCACTTCTACAGACCGAAATTATTTTATAGATTTTTTAAATCTAACTAGGTGGCTCGAACTCATTCCCTAACCAAGTATTGAAATTAATTGGGTTTTTAATTAAAATTGATCACATTTTTATTCTGAATTTTAAAGTGGACCCTCCCTCCCTACAATTATATTTTTAAAACAAACTAAAAATTTATCATTTGAGCAATACTTCACATTCATTTGAAAGTGAAAATTCACTTTCACTTTCGATTATAAGTGGAGATAAATCTCCACTTTCAAGTAAGTTTTTATATATTCTTCACTTTCTAGTTTTCAATTTTTTATGAAAATGATGAAATTTTGATTTATTTTAAAAAAATATTTTAAGTGTGGTCAATTGTGAAAATTGACATAAAAATGTGGTCAATTTTGATTAAAATCCAAATTAATAGTCTTTCATCTTGACTAGGTGGCTCGAACTCATTCTTCAATGAGATGAAATGAGCTTTATACCACTTGACCACACAGCATAGATTTCATATAGTATCAATTTTGAATACTGAGTTTTTAAATTTTAATATTTTAGTTTAAATATGTATTAGAAAAATAGGATACTAAAAGAAAATAGCTTTAAGGTTTTCCTAGAAAATAAATTGAATAAATAAGAAAATTTTAAGGTTTTTTCAACCTTCTTCAGCGCACATTTATGTTTGATTAATTAGGGATTAAAAATATATTTAAGTTTACACATTCCTCTATTTTTTAAAAAATGCAAAATAAGTTTAAAAAATCTGAAATATTAATTGTCATAAAAAAAATGGTTGCCATCTAGTTGACTTTGTTTTATTATAAGATAATTATGGGCTTAAAATAGTTTTATGTCTGTTGAAAATGTTGGATATATTAAAATAGTTATTTGCTTATACAGGTTATCTTATATTAATAAACCAAAGTTTTTCGTCCCCATATTAAAATATAGTTATGTGAAAAAAATTCTAAAATAATAAAACCGTACTTTTTAATTTGTATCACAAAATTAATATGTCATGCGATGCGACGCTTTCAATTCAATTTAACCCTTTTTCTTTAAAAACAAAAAACAAAAAAAAACTCCAATTAAAATTGGTGATACTTCAATGTAATACCTTGAGCCAATTCTTTAGTAATTTTCTCAAATGGCCTCATAAATCCTTGTAAAATACTAGCTTGGAGAGAAGCATGAAGCTTGCAAGCACTCACTTCACAGTAATATAATAAACTAGATAACTGAACATACGTTGGCTAATTGATGTCAACATGAGAAAACGATTGCATGGAAGTCTAGTTCTCGTCAATACTATTCTAAGGTTTGAAGCACGTACTGGATGTGACTATCCACGGGCAAAAAGGATGGTCCATTCCAGCATTGTTGGCTGCAAACATAGTAACCCAAACCCCACCAGCTCTCACAACCCAAAAATGGAAAACATATGCACAGAAGTTGCTGCCATTTTTATGCTGCTTACTTTCGGAAGCAATTTGGAGGCTTATTTTAACTTTTTAGTATTTTTACAGTGACCACATTGATTGGCTCTGCTGTCAAGTTGACAAAAGAGGACAAAGTAAAATAAAAGCGAATATTTACCCAACTCTTTTGTTGGTATACTGGGATATATTATGACCAGATTCATTAATTAAAGATTATAATTAGGTTCTATGAAAGATACAGGTAGATATCCTTATTATATATCGAATCACAAAATGTTTAAAATGGGGAATGAATTGAACATGAAAACAGAGCATGACTATGCTAAGTACAAGGCTACTATTGCCATTTCAATGTCAAACTTAGTAACCTAAAGCACGACATTTAAAGTATTTGACAAAACATAGTACCAGACACATAGGATACAATAAGAGAAATTTTAGCTAAACTCAGAAAGAGTGCCTGCCTTACTGTCTAACAATGAGCTTTTAATATTTACTATTAACCACATATATTTATAATGTCATAAACTGCTAGCAGTAATTTAAATATAAGGACAATGCACAGTACCAAAAGGAGCTACAAACAACTTATTTTTCATACAACTTAGCCCTTGCAGAGGCACAGTGAAGACACCAGCTTTCTTCAAACTCCAACTACATGGTATATTTCAAATGTTTCACTACACTTACATTCTATTCAACTTTAATTCTTGTTCTAGTACAAATAGTGTTAGGTTCAATAAGTCCAGTCCCTGGGCAACCCCATATCGGAAGGAAGATGATATTCCCCCTGGTTACTTGGAAACTCTGCCGATTTTCTCATGGAGTTCTTCTGTTGAGCAGCCAGAATCTTCTTCCTATAATCCACACCTGTCATAAGCAATAACAAGCATAAGATGATATTAAATTTTAGGACGTTGTCTTGTTTTGTGCCTTATGTTGAGTTCTTTCATTTTCCTGTCATTTTCTCCGCTGCCAATGCACTAGCCAAAAACATAAAGTATTGGACGTCCTGATACGAAATGAGCACGACTCATATGATATGATTTTTCAAAATACTCCTCCATAGAGAATGTTTAACAAAATTTACTTGAGTTTTACATGTGGGACACAATACCATCCATTATAGTGAAATGTTGATTCCATCACCAAACATTTACCAAATATCATACTTCCCTCAGCTAAAATTTTCTCCAGTATGAAAGTCAAATATCCAACTTAATGACCTCAGTTTAACAGGGATCATATGTCCATGTCCCTTTCAATGTGTTAAAAGAGTTCATTATACTTGAAAAGAGTGAAAAGCAAAATGGAAAAGATATTCAGACTCTGAACATCGAAAATTACGAGTAAAGAAGAAAATCACTATTTAACGACAATTTTCCCTTCCTCATTGTGATACTCTATACACAGTTTTCTTTGACCTATAAAACAAATGACATAGGATGCATAATACACAATTGCTCTTATATGGTCAACTATTGACGGAAACTAATTACATGCATAACTTTCTAAATATACCAAAGTTACGAAGAAGTAGCCTTGCTTTGCACAAATTAAAATATGAGTTCAGGACCATTGAATTCCTGTGGCTTTGAACGTACAATTAAGGGTATGTTTGCAATTCCAGTTCTATAAGCAGAAAACATTAGTTCTGATGTAAAAATCGGTGTTTATCAAACAGCCAACGCACAACAATCTCAAGTATGCCCTAAATCTCACACATCATTTTCAAGTGCAAGAATTATGCAAGTTACTTATATAATCTCACCAGTTTAGCAAATATTTTAAGCTAATGGTTTAAAAATTGTATCACTAATCATATATGTAAAATATTGCTCCATATATCCTGCTACAATATAAAATAATTTGTTCTCCTTTTTGGCTCGAAATAAAGCTAGAGTCCTGATCGAGCAACTAAGTGCGGCAGTATCTTTCTTTATAGCCTTACAATTATTATTCAGACAACAGCAGAACCAAGGACCAAAACAAGTAACCAAAGCAAACACTGAAATTATCATCATCGTCTCTCTGGCAGATAAGAGGAAAAAACATACTTGAACACCCAAAACAGCAAAAAGCAAAACCGATAAAAAATACTTTTAAAATCCTAAAACCAGAAATATTGCAAAAACCAAAAAGAAAGAAAAAAAATTAAAGAAAAATATAACTCACTTTGATTCTTGGCAACCCGGTCAGTAGAAACGCCGGTGGTGTAAGTGTTAATGCGAGGATGAAATACACCCGTCCCTCCATAGTCTCTCAGTAAACCACCATTGAAATCAGACCCACTTCCCTGATATGGTAAACCCCGGTTTTGTTGCACTAAGCGGTTTTGCTGTCTCTGCATAACCCTATTAGTTCTTTCTTTTATATAGGTCTCGAGCTACACACCCAAAAAACATTAAAAAATAATCACGAGTTTAGTTAGGAGAGTCATCCTCATAAAAGCTGCAAAAGAAAAAGCAATGAAAAGCCGAATCATGAAAAAAACATAAAACGAAACAAAAGAAATAAGATAAAACAACATCGGTTCAAGTTGTTACCTGAACTGGAGTTTGTGTCAGGAACTGGAGGTTGTAAACTGGTTTAGGCCCGGAAGAAAAAGACCCAGTTCCATACTCGTGAATCCTCTTCCCAAGTTCACGGTCACCATTAGCGCCAAAATGACCCGCAAACGGAGGCCTCAAGCTCACCGGGCTGCTCTGATCCGGAAACTTAAACCACTGCAATGTGAAAATGAACACTCAACAAAACAGAACATAAAGATTATACATAGCCATGCAAAACGATAGAAAACTATACTCCAACTCGTTACCGGAAAAAGAGGGACCCATTCCCACTATACTACGTCGTATTTATAGCAATCAACGAGTAATCATAAAAATAAAATTGGAAAAATATTTTTCTTAAAATATATACATAAAATATTTCTATACATTAAACAAACCTGGAGCTCAAAGTTATTGGGACTTTGCCTACGTTGAAGCAAAGAGAGAGCGGCGAAATTGTGAGAGAGCTCGTCCATACATGGGAGATTCTGGTGACGGAGGTGGTTGAGCCGGCGTTGGTGGAGGCGGAGATGTGGGTTGAAGAAAATATCAGACATAAGAAAATTTTCGCCATCATTGATGTTTGGAGGGGACTGAGCAGCCATCCTTGACAAAATAGGGCACAAACTAAAATAAAACAAAACAACAGTGAAAGATTTCTCGTTTGCTTTTGGCTTTTCTTCGGTTTGCTGTAAGAGAGTGAGGAGATAAATTTGAGAGTTGGCAGCCGGATTTTGTGTGGGGTTTTGGGAAGGAGATTATTTATAAGAGAAAGAAGGTCAAGAGAGAACTCTGTTTTGAAATTGATGTTTGGGGCCTGATTGGTTCTGATTAAATTTGAGAGTTTTGGAAAGTGCTTATTTTTTTTGTCAAAGAATCGAAGTAATCTATAATTTGACCGCAATTTTGCCAGCTTCCCAAAATTTATTGTCTTTCTAAGAATAGATTGTTATATTTTTTTTGGTTATTTATTTTTATTTTTTGTAATAATTATAAAAAAAATTATGTAGATTTATCATTTATGTCTTCCCATCTTTTAAGAGGTCAATTTCATATTCTCAATCTAATTATCGTATAATTATGATTAACTCTCTTTTTTTAAGATTATACTGTATATCACAAAGGAATTAAAAAATATCAATAATACTATAAAAACAAATTATCGTAGTAAATTATAACAACATAAATAATAGATAATAGAAACACAAAAAAATCAATTAAATAAATCATAATAAATAGTGTATTCTAGTTAGAATAGAATGAGTATTTTTAAATTAATTTAATTTAAATCGATCTAAATCATTAAAATTAACGATTTAAATTAATTTAAAAAATTTTTAAATCCATTTACAAATTGATATTTCTTAAACTATAATTTATAGTTTAAATTTTGGAATAGATCAATTTTAAATAACAAAACTATAAGTTAAACCACTTAATATTATTCTAT
Source organism: Trichilia minutiflora (assembly GCA_035590515.1). Classification (NCBI taxonomy): domain Eukaryota; kingdom Viridiplantae; phylum Streptophyta; class Magnoliopsida; order Sapindales; family Meliaceae; genus Trichilia; species Trichilia minutiflora. The sequence goes on along the minus strand of JAVXUL010099070.1, from coordinate 10,809 downwards.
AAAATTTTTTATTATTATTTATTTATTATCTTAAGTTATATACGATTATTTTTATCTCTTTTATGTGATAACAACTATTAAAGTGTAAATTTAAATATAACTATTATATTGACGGATCCACGTCGGAGGGGATGGTTGGTCGGATCCTCTCTCGCAAAGCTTCACCTCAAAGTCTCTTTAAGACAATAATACGTTAGAAGTCACGCTGGATACGGGTCTCGACGAAAAAACTCCGATGTCTAAGTCAAATATAATAAAAAATATGTGGTGAATTTCGGTAAGCGAACCAGAATAGAATGCAAGAAAGAGAGGCTTTTTGTCCGATGTTGAAACGAGAGAGGAGTGTGGCAAGAGAGTTGTGTGAGGACCTGAAATCAAGTTTCGGCTCCCTTCTTTGATGGAGAACCCCCCTTTATATAGGCCCTTAGTGATGTAACTGGACATCGGAGAATGGAAATAATAGAATTTTAGTGTCTTTGGGCAAAGTGTGGCCGTCTTTCATTAATGCTGTAGCTGACATTCCTATCACCTCTAGGTCAACTACTGTCGCCTCGTCTGAAGATGGATGATGGATAGGACAAGCAGCTCCTAGGACAGGGCATCTACTCCCATTATAAGGTCTGCCATGTCAGCGGTCATTCTCATTTTTGATTGTGAGGGCCCATGATCGGGGGTCCTCATGTTGAAGGTTGCATTCGTGTTAGTGAAGAGGAGACGCCCTGAGAGGTCCCTGTCTGAGAGGCCAATTTTGCATTTTCCTGGGACGGGGATGGGCTTATCCTGAGGTGACACAAACCTCCTGAAGTCTTTGACTGCTGGTACCTAAGGGCTGTGATGCATTTTTGAGAAGTCGATTCCCTGGGACCTGAGGCAGACTTGCCTAAGAGGATGACTTCTCAGAATCTGAGACGGGGTTCCCCGAGGGACTGACTCACAGGGATTTGAAGTCGGGTACACTTGAGGAGGAGTAAAATGCTTGGGGGAAAATGCCATATCCTTTGCTGATGAGGTCCTACGTGTCACTCGCATATCTATTCCAACAAATAGTCCCCCAGTTTCTGGTGTAAGACTTGCAAAGTGTGCACTAAAAATTCCTATCTGTTCTAGTCTGACTTTCGGGAGGAGACTTCCTGAGACTTGAGGCGAATTTTATCGTGAAAGAGACACTGACTGAGACATTGGGAATGCCTGGAACATTATCTGGCTGTTGAAAATCCTACTTGACAGAGTCGTTAGACGCTTGGTGACGCTTCTTCTCTCGAGATCCTTAACTTGCCTTCATTAAATGCTACACGTCAGGGTCGTATCACACAATTGTCCCTGAGCTTAAGGTGCTTCATACTTTAAGAGGATTTTGAATACTTGATTGTGAATGGACCACGTGTTAGAACCCTGATGGCAGGTACTCGATTGTTTCCCAAGGCGCGGAGGCAATGAAGGGGTGTGGACACATGTCCGTCCTCTTTCCTTTCAGATCGACGATAAAAATTTGTCTTTCTCCACTATAAATACCCTCCCTCGTTCAGCTGTCATTTCAACATTTTCATCTTTAGCGAGAACTCTGACTTCGGTGCTTTTTCACTTCCCTCTCTCTACTGCGTCCCATTACTCTTTTCTTTGTTTCTTATTTTTGCTTCTTTGTGTTTGCAGGTGTTTGTGTCCCAGCTTGTTCTTCGTGTGTTGCTGGCATATCTACTATCCTACTAAGAAAGATAAAAGGTCTTTGATCCTTTGTAGACTCTAGGAGTTTTTGGGACCTTTATACACCCTTAGGTTTTTTCGTGATCATGAAAATGACGGATAGAAGCAGACCCTCTGATGCTACTACCAGCGATCAAGAGGAGGCCGGGGATCGGGAGGAGGCCGGGGATCCCATCAGGACCCAACAGTCCAGTGAAGATGGGAGGAGTACTTCAGAGCAAGCCCGGACTAGAGGGCCTAATAAGAAGGACTGGTTGTCTCCTCAATCATTGAGGCGGATCTGCTGGCCTTCCGACAAGCTTTTGGTATTCTTGACAGTGTGCAGTTGAGGGTACCGCGTGGGGATGAAATCCTAAGTAACTTGGCACTGGGAGAGATGGCATTTAATAAGGAGCATCTGTTATTGAGGGCCCGCCTTCTCCTGCAGAATTATTTTGTCAGGCTCTTTGAAGCCTTCGAGATCTTGTCCTACTAGTTTACCCTGAACAGTTGGAGGATCCTGAGCAGGTTGTTCATGCTAAGCTTCCTCAAGGAGAGTTCGACCCCAACTCCTGATGAGGTGTTGTACTTGTACTCTCTTAGGAAGAATACTAGCCAGTACCTTGGTTGGTACTTCCTCCAAGACCAAGGATGGTTTCAGTTTAGGGTGAAGGGTACTCTTTCTTGTAATAAGGACTAACAAGACCGCTGGTTTATCGTCAGTGGAGACTGTACCAAGCTTTCTCCCTACTCCCTTCTTCCTTCTAGGAGCTTGGTAAGCATAAGTTAGACACTTTTGAGATTTTACCAAAAGAGAGAGTTATACTAACCCTGACAGGGTTTCTTTTACAATCATTGGGAGGGACTAGACGGACATCCCGATGGGTGTTAGAAACAAGCTCCTGGAGCTTCCCATCATAGATGTCAAGCAGTTGTTGAATGTGAACAGCATGATCGCTTAAGGTCTAACATCCAAAGCGGTGTCTAGGATCGAGTTCTCTAAGTTGAGAGCTCAGATGAATAAAAGTAAGGGGCTCTTAAACCGCTCCCTCTGATTGACTCATTTATCTTAAAGGCTAACTATGTCTTCCTTGTTGCAAAGACGGGGACCGAAAAGACCTTGGCGGACAGGAGGAGGTCCAACGAGATCCTGAAGAGCATATTTTCCAAGGAGACCTTAAAGAAACCCAAGGCCGTTGACCCTAAGGCGAAGGCCCCAGGTAATAAAGAGAAGGCACCTGTGAAGGGGGACCTGAAGAAGACTCCCGAGAAGGAGGGAGGGAAGAAACAATCTGCCCTAAGGAGAAGGGCATCTCCTTCAAGGTGCCTTGGGAGGAGGCAAAGAAACGTCCCTAGAAGGTCGGCCCAGCCTTGTCCAAAGATAAGAGAAAAGGCCTATGGATGAAGGCCGGGCTGGGGTGCAACAGAAACAGAAGGCAGACCTCCCACCTCGCCCCACTGACGATCAACCAAAGAGGGTTTTGAACCGTGTGATAGGCACGATAGTCCCTCAAGTCTGAGGACGAGGAGCCCTGGGTCAAGACAAAGAGCAGCAAACGGACCCAAAAAGGTTTTCGGGCAACAAACCTTCAGGCTCAGGGGCTAGACTAGGGTAAGAAAGGCCATCCCTCTTTGTGATAAAGGACCCGTTCCCAGTTGACATAGAAAACACTGAGGATATTAACTGAGTTTTTGTGGAGGGCCTCCCTAAAAGCAAAAGGGAGAATTTTGGATACCTCCTCCTTCTGACTAATTCTGTTCGAGAGTTGATTTCGCCGAAGAGGGGTGATGATATGGCAGGCGTCCCTTCGAAAGAGGCCCTCAATTGGCTAAGCGTCTTCTCTCATCAGGTAAATTTTTTTCTTCCTTGATTTTTTACAGCCTTTCTTTCCCTTGGGAGATGCTAACCACCCTCGTGCATTTTGTTAATCCATAATGCCTACATGCTGGACCTCTTCATCAATGACTTTTGGAATGCCCTTACTGTCAGAAAGCAGGCATTTAACACTGTGAAGAAGTCGGAGAAGAGGGCTTAGGATATAATTGCGGCCACTCAAGAGTAGGCTATTCAAGAGAGAGGGGAGCTAACCTCCAAAGTTACGACCTTAGAGGAGGAGGACTCAGTGGCTCAAGAAGAAGGAAGGTCTGTAGGGGAAGCTGTCAGCCACTGATACTCAGTCTGAAGCCCTGAAGGCTAAGAGTGAAGTTGTTGAGCAGGCCAGCCAAAGGGTCATTAGTGAATTTAATAAAGTGAAGGAACAGTATCGGATCCTGAAAGAGGAAGATAGTCGTCGGAAAGAGGAGTACTCGATGGTCCTATCAAAACTGGTGAGGACAGGATAAATTTTCTAACTGAATAGCTCCAGGTACTGGGAGAGGTGCACAAGACCCTGCAGCAGACCTCTGAGGAGCAAAGGAAGAGATAGGAGGAGGTGCCTGCTCAACGTGCCGATCGTTATGATGAGGGAGTTGATGAATGTGTAGATTTGACAAGTCACCTCTTCCTCCAGGAATATCCGGAGTTGGACTTGTATTGGTTATTCGACCAGTTAGGCCGCAACGTCCCAGGAACCTTTGGGAGTCATTCTTAAGATGATCCTCTTACAACCTAGGTAGGCGAGGTGGTTGCTGATGATAGAAGACTAAGGGATGAAGCTTCTTCCGTTGAGACAAAAGGTCTTCCCGAGGCAGCCACTAGGGGTACCGAACCACTGGCTCCCTAGGATTAGTCGGCACTCCAAGAAGATGCTCCTCTTTCTCGAGCCATGTAGATTGAATAGACCTTCAGCAAGAGAAGAGGAAGAAAATTCTCCTGCCCCTTAGACATTGGATGAAGAAGCCCCTCCTGCCCCCCAAGTAGAGGATGATGTACTAGTTGAGATATTAGACTGAGGATAAAAAAGGCCTCCTACCAAGTACTTTAGAACTTTAAATATTTTTTTAATTCTTTTGTACAACATATACTTGTATCAATTCTTCATGAATGGAAAGAATTTTGTATTTACTTCTGTGTATCTTTCAAGCTAACTTTTTCTGTATCCATACACCAACCTGAGGAGAGACTCTCTTAGGGGCCATATTTTTCCTGCCTTCATGCATCAATCCTAAGGAGAGATTTTCTCAGGGGTTATATTTTTTCTATCTTCATACGTCAATTTGAGGAGAGACTCTCTCAGGGGCCATATTTTTTTCCGTGTTCATTCATCAACCTAAGGAGAGACTCTCTCAGGGGGGCCATATTTTCTCCCGCGTCCCTAAATTCCATATCTTGGTTAGTAGATTGCCATTCATTCAGATTGGATAGTATATCCCCAATTTGTCTGCCCAAACCACTTAGTGAGGGCCTCACCAGTTAAGTGCTTACGAAGATTTCAAAGGTTACCTGAGATAACCATGACACGGTCTGATCTTTGATCTATTTTGTTTTTTAAGGTGATAACTGGCTCCCAAAAGAGCATATAAAGGATCCTTAACACAGTTAGTGGGATAACTGCAGATTGGTTCCTTGATCTAATCTCACGAGTCCTCATATGTTATGGTCGTCCTTTTATAAATTTTACAGGATCGACCTGTATTTCTTTTTGGGCACATGGACTTTCATATTCTGGGGGTGTGGTGCTAACATGTTCCCCACTTGTGGTATGCTCACAAATTTCTGACAAGTGAATTTTTGACTAATTGTCCATTCATTTTTCTCAAGAGAATTCCTTATGGGAGGGGATCTCGGGATCTTTTATCCTTTTGTGGTTTGGAAAAATAATTTTTATGCTGTTTGTCAACTCCTTCTACGTTCCTGCTGTTGTCGTGACGGCTTCTCTTATCTTTTCATTGCTTGTTTGATAGGGGCCTCCTCCTGCCTGGGATCATTCGAGCCTCTCCAAAAGTGCTCAAGTTTTGGCTGATGGTTCCTACCCTTTTAAACTCATTCTCGAAGATGGTCTTCAGTTGATTGAAGATGTGGATGCTGACGAGTGATAGTTTATTTTACCAGTACCTGACTGGCCCTACTAAAGTCAAATAGAAGGGTCAGCATATTTGTAGTTCTGTCAAGCCTTGTGTCAATATTACCTCTCTGAACATGTTTATGTGTAAGGAGGGATCAGTCTTCCTAGAGTAGGTAGTTAACTAAGGCACCTTGAACTTTTCGGGAAGGCGTAATGCCTGTATTCTCTTTGAGAGGGGAGACATGAAGGCAAAAGTAGGGATTTTCTTAGTTCTAGGGCCCTCCCTTTGAGCAGGAATGCTCTGCGCTCCCATTTCCTATAATACCTTTCTTACGCAGTCCTCTATCTCCTTTCTATCGATAGTTGTTGTGACATTCCTCTCTCGAATATGTTTCTCGTTAAGGTAAAACCTCATGTTAGTAGGGGTCAAGTTGTGTTCCCCTTCCCATTTGTTTATCTCTCGGTGATACCCTCTGGTACTGTTTTTTCCTTACTTTTGCCCGTCATAAATTTTAAAGGGAATGCTGACCTCCTGAGGTGCTCTCGGTTCATCCGCTGACACTTGCGTTGCTTTGGCTTTCCCTTTTTGTGAGGCTGTCAGCCTGAGTGTGGATGCGTAATCGTGCGTTTCTCTGGAGTTCTAAATCTTCTCTATACGACCACCTCTGGAGGTTCGATTTTCCTGCCCCCAGAAGGAAACGGCATTCTTTCTTCTCTTGAGGCGACTAATTTTCTGGCCAACTGTTATATGATCTTCAGGAGTTCTGATACAGAAATCCCAAGAAATCTGAGTTCTTAAAATCCCCTGATTCTATTGATCAAATTCCCAACTTTCTATTCAATTAAACATGTTAGATCAAACCCTAAATCATGTGTTTGAGACCCAATCCCAAAGATAAAACAGAAATTAATTCACGTTCAAGCTTCTTACTTGATTAAGCAAACCAATTTCTTGAAGTAACAAAGAAGGCAATCACACCTCTCTTGAAGAAAAAGTCTAAAATTTTATTCATCAATCATAACTCATATTTACAAAGATAAAGAAGGTTTAAATATCCTTACCCACATCCAAACCCTAATGTGAAAGAGTTTGCAAGCCCATTTAATATAATCTGATCATAATCTAATAAGGAATGGGCTTAACACTTAAATAATATCTAAAATAAATAAACTAAATCATGTGACTTTTAATAAAAGCATATGTTATTTTTAATAAATATCTAGCCCCTTAACATGTTCTTGAACAGACAAGCTCAATAAAAAATCATAAGTCTAATTTATTATAAAACACTCCCCAAAAGGATGTATTGGGCTTGTCTTCCAGATTGGCTAAGTACTAGCTCCTTCATATGCCTCCTCTAGTAAAGTTACAAGCTTGGGCATGCCTTGGTGTTCCTCCATAGATGTTTTAGCCTCCTCAAGTATTTGACTTGTGATTTGGCCTTGAACAAAAGCTTGCATTGCTTGTTTAAGCCTTGAAGCTTAGTGCCTTGTAATTAGACCACTAGGCATGTATAGCTTGTCTTATTGTGTATTGTGGCGTTGAACCTCCTTGCCAAGGTTGGTTGTATCATTTTACTTTTTTAATGTTTTGACTCTGCTGATCAGGAGCCTTTCTAGATGTTCATTCGTGGATCAGAATTTTTCTCGTGTGAGTGGGGCTCTCCTTTCTTCTCGGGCAGTACCTTTGCTGGGACCTCCGTTTCCTTGCATTCGTTTCGCCATCAGACTTTGTCGACCTTTTCTTTTTTCCTTACCAAATGATTCTTCAATAGCTTTTTGTTAGATTCCCACAGACGGCACCAACTGTTGAGGTGTGAATTTGAATATGGTTGTTACATTGACGAATCCACATCGGAGGGGATGGTTGACCAGATCCTCCCTTGCAGAGCTTCACCTCAAGAGTCTTACAAGACAATAACACATTAGGAGTTATGTCGGGTGGGGGTTCTAGTAGGGAAACTCTGATGCCTAAGTCAGATATGATGAGAAAATATATGATCAATTTCGGTAAGCGAACCGGAATATAATGCAAGAAAGAGAGGCTTTTTACCCAATGTTGAAATGAGAGAAGATGTATAACCAATCCAATATTCGGGGACTTTATTCGAAAAAATTATCCAATTTGATCGAACGAATTTTGCATTCGTCCGAACGAATTGCATACTTTCTCATTTTCATTCTCGAAACTTCATTATAACCAATCCAACTTCCCGAATGAATATAGAATTTCACCCACACGCGTACGGAGTATAAAATGAATGCAAATATATGAACAGGATAAGTAGAAAATGATAGATATGCCCTTGGGATCTAGGCACGAGGCTCATAGTACATAAGACTTTAAATCTGAATCTGTGTATTGACTATTTTAATTATTTTATTTTCTCTGGTTAATGGTTTGTATGACTAATCAATGTTTTTTTTGTATGTCTTCTCTGCAGCCGAAGTTAAACGAACCAGACCTGTGAAACTTGCTTAACTTCATATATTGGTCCTTTAAAAGTGAATTCTTCGATCAAGTTCAGTCTTTTCTATACATGAATCTGTGTTGTTGTATAAAATATAATTCTGACTTGATTGATTAACATGTTCTTCGTGGATGTATAATTTTTTAATGAATGATTTTCTGTTTTATATAACTAATAACTTTGAATCCTGTGTACATCTGTTTTACTTTTTTTATTTGACTAATAACATGTGTTCTATTTTGTATGACTAATACTGAAGTTGAACGAACCAGTTATGTTCTTGCTTGAATTCGTGGATTAGTCTTCTAGTTTCTTTTTTTAACATATATGATATATCATTTCATTCTGTATCCTGTCTTGATTGATTAACATGTTCATATGTATTCTGTATTTTTATTTGGTCTGGTTTTGCATCATATGTTCTCTGTTAATATACATGATGCCTGAAATTGTATTCTATTTTGCTTAATATGTTTTTGTGTATGAGGTGATGTGGTATATAGGCTAAAAACTGATAACATATCCCAAAAATTGTAATCATATGTTCCTCCCAAAGGGAAAAGGTTCAGTGATCGGTTAAATTTCTATGACAATGCCACGTACCATATTATCGAATACACTGAGATGATTTGATTAGCCTGTTCTTATCTAGAATTCATGTATTTTATATTCTTATTTGGTCTGGTTTTGCATCATATGTTCCTGTTAATGTACATGATGCCTGGAATTGTATTCTGTTTTGCTTAATATGTTTTTGTGTATGAGGTGATGTGGTATATAGGCTGAAAACTGATAACATGCCCCAAAAACTACAATCCTATGTTCCTCCCAGGGGAAAAGGGTTCAATGATCGGCTAAATTTCTGTGACAATCCAACGTACCACGTTATCGAATACACTGAGATGATTTGATTAGCCCGTTTTTATCTGAAATTCATGTATTCTGTATTCTTATTTGGTCTAGTTTTGCATCATATGTTATCTGTTAATATACATGATGTCTGGAATTGTATTTTGTTTTGCTTAATATGTTTCTGTGTATGAGATGATGTGGTATATAGGCTGAAAACTGATAACCTGTCCCCAAAACTGCAATCCTTTGTTCCTCCCGAAGGAAAAGGGTTAAGTGACTGGTTAACTTTCTACGACAATGCCACGTACAATATTATCGAATTCACTGAGATTATTTGATTAACATGTTCTTATCTGAAATTAATAATCATTTCTGTCTAGTTTGATTATATGGTTAGGTTGATTGTATATGATGCTTGAATTCTATTATGGTTTTGATTGATTATTGATTAACATGTTATTTCAATTTTATGAATGTGTATTCTAGTGTTGATATTTTTTATTAGTAATGGTTCAATCCAATGGTAAAAAATTATCCAGTTCATCGAGATCATTAGTTGGTAGTATCCGTTTCTAGTAATAAATAACAAGTGAGATATTTTAAAATATCTTTATTTATTATTAGGGAAAGGGCTACGGTCTATCTTTGTTTATCAAATCTATAATGTTATTAACTTGATTAAATTTTGTTTTTTTATTTATTGTTTTCAATCTGATTAAATGTTGTTCCCATATTGATGATTGTTTATCCAATCTTTTATATTTCATCTTGGATTGACATAGCCTCTGTATCTGTCTATTTTCTTGTGATATACAGTTTTTGTGATTGAAAAATAAGTGCAGGTAAATTTTATCTTTTATATCTATGAAATAATGTCTAGTGAATAGGATAATATTGGAACTGGTTCTTTTTTTGTATCTAGTGTGTCAAGTTCTAAAAGGGTCAGAACATCTGTTGTATAAAATTTTTTTATATTAGAATAAAGGCCTAATACTTCTAGAAAAGTGAAAAATAAAGCTATTTGTAATTTTTGTAAAAGAACATTAAGTTATTCAAGTGCAAGTGGTAATAGACATTTAAAAAAATATGCTGACAAATGTAGTCAGAAATATGCTTCTTCTAGGGATGGTACCCAAACTTTACTTGCACCAAATATTGATGGGGACAATATTAGTTATTTTAGGTACTCATATGAAAACATGCGAGAAGGGATAGCTAAATGGATAGTGTCAAGTGAATTATCATTCACTCAGGCAAAACATAAAAGGTTAGAAAAATTCATGAAAAGGTATGTTCAACATGCTTTTAAATTAGTTTCTAGAAATACATGTAAGAGAAATATTTACAAATTATTTGAACAAGTTAAAAAAAATTGATTATAAATTTTAATTATTTTAAAGGAGTTGTTCTATTACATCTGATTGTTAGACTAGATGTAATCATTTGGATTATATTTGCATTACTTCTTATTATATTGATGACAGTTGGATGTTAAATAAAAGAATTATTGCTTTTCGTGAATTAGAATATTTACATAATGCATTTGCTATTTTCAATGCAATGATGAGTGTTTTTAGAGAATATGAAATACAGGATAAAATTTTTAGCATTATTTTTGATAATGCTTATGCAAATAATGCTCTGTTGACATGTTTATTAATAATTTATCTCCTGAATGTGATTTTGGTTCACAATTTTTTCATTTGAGATGTGTTTGTTGAAGTCCCAGTATGCAAACTCCAAGAGGGGGGTGAATTAGAGATTTATAAAACTTTTAAACAAAAATATGAAATGGTCGAGTTGAATGCAAATGTAGACTACGAACACAAAAAATCAAATGCACAAGATAAGATTTTTATAGT
>JAVXUL010099059.1:0-20361 GCA_035590515.1 Trichilia minutiflora | reverse complement strand
ATTTTCGGTCGAATAATCCCAGGTTCGGTCGAACGAACGTGCAACCGAAAAACTTCGGTCGATCGAATCGCCTTTCGATCGAATGAAAAATGGACAGAGAGTCATCTTGGGTTCGGTCGAAGGTTCGGTCGAACGGGCTTCAGTCGAAGCCTATTCGGTTGAACAAACTCTCAATTCGGTCAATCGAATCCCAATTCGATCGAACGAATGCCCCATTCGTTCGAACGAATTCGAGGCCACAAATTTTCAGGAAGTCCACCACGGTTCGGTTGAACGAATCCTCCATTCGGTCGATCGAACCCGCCAAAAATTTAGAGTCTCACTTAATTAGGCCCCACACGAGCCTCGAATTACACCCATAACTACACGGGATATGAAATAAACACCGATGTCCAAACGGGGTGAGTAGGAAATGGCAATTATACCCTTGGGGTGAGATACGGGTCGTTACACTCCCATTTTCGGTGACTACCCTGGCCGTGGGCGTCCCGAGATCGTCAGTGGGTTTTATATGAAATTAAAACATGCTTTTACGAAAATATTCGTTTAGATGCATAAACAAAACAATGCATGGTTTATTTATATAAAACAAGCCCACCATTGACGTTCGTCTCGGATTAGTCACGTGGTGATCTTGTGCTAATCCGATTAAGACTCACAGGTGGTCAAACCTCTACTTGAACAATAATCAGAACACCATATAACTCCTCCACCTGTGAAGTCCCACACTCACCTAGACGACCTCTATCTACTCAGGCTGACCCTAGGCTACAACCAGTAACTACTGTGCACATCAGGCCAACATGGCCACATCACAAATATACAATAACGCAGGCCTATCATGGCCATTATCATAACAAGTACAGGTCCATCATGGTCGTCATCATAATAGCATGTATAACAAAATACAAATAGGCCAATATGATCGTCAATCCAAAATAAATACCACAATCCAGCCCCAAAGGCCATACCATCATTACATCAAGTAAAATAGGCTCGATGGCTATAAACCAAAATATAAAACATGGCTCAAAGGCCGTATCAATATTCTTATATAAAAACAGGCATATAGATTAACTCATTTCGAAATCAACATAAAATCATATAACAAAATTTTAATAACAAAAACATTTATATTATTATCGTATTTCATCATATATTAGTAAAACAGGATTTAAATAGAATAGTAAAATTAAAAAGAGTCCACTCATAACTTAGGGAGGGTGTACACTCCCTAGTTTTGCTTGTTCCTCGGCGACTCACACGAATATCTCGATCTCGAATCATCGCCTAACCATACACATAACATATTATCAATACACGTTCCCATATGCATATGAATTCGAATACATGAAATGAGTGCTAATCCCGAATTTCTAACGTCGATTACTATGCAACATTATCTAAAATCCACATTATACGTCAAATTATCTAATTAATATCGACATGGACCCACATTGTAGCTAAACTAGCTCATTTCGATTCATATACGAGATTCTGATCAGTGGGCCCTATCAAATCATCAGAACAGTGATCGGAGTTACTATTCACATTCATCTAAAACCTTCGAAATCATAAATCTAACTTCCTACGACTTTCACGACTCCTTTAAAACCCACATTGCTCATTAAAACTAAAATACGAGAGGTAAATCTACGAAAATCGATACGAAATCCATACGAATCAAAATACATAAAATGATAAAATAAATATACAGACAAGTTAGAAACGAAGTTACAAATCTCGTGGTGTGATCGGTTTACTCCGATTTTGCCTCTAACTCAAAAAATCCCAAATTCCCCTCTCGAGATCCTAGGTGGCCCTTTGCGAATCCATGTCTCTACTACCAAATTGACGCTCTCAGTGTGTTACACGCGTGGAATATAGCTCGTCTGCGAAGAGAAATCAAAATTTGACAAAGATTTGGGTGATGGGTAGAGAAGGCAATGTGAAGAGAGGAGGAGAAGGGAAAAAGAGAAAAAGAAAGATAAAACCCTAAAAATTCGACCCCCTGACCCCTATTATAGAAAAAGGATAAAATTATCAATTTGCCCTTAAGTTTTTTTAAGGAGAAGTTTTCAGAAGAGGGTAATTTTGGTCATTTCACACCGATCTTCGGTCGAACGAATCCTTTAACGTCTACAGAAGTCAGAGAGCTTCCAAATTATTGGTCGAACAAAACGATATTCGACCGAATGAATCAACACTTTGATCGAACGACTCTCTCATTCGATCGAACGAAGCCCAATTCGATCGAACGAAGCCCCCTATTCGTTCGAACGAATATGAAGCCACAAATTCTCTAGAGAGATCTCAAAATATCGGTCAAACGAATCAACCATTCGATCGATTGAATCCGTCAAAATTTAAAATCGCACTTAAATATTCCCCAAATGAGCCTAAAATTACTCCCACAAGCACATGGGATATGAAATGAATGCAGATGTATGAACTGGAGAAGTAGAAAATGATAATTATATCCTCGGGGTCTAGACACAGATGTTACACAAGCCGTCTTAAAGAGAAATAACAACTAAAGAAAGAGAAATGAGAATTCTAACCAAGCAATAGGTGCAATTTATGGGAATCATAATTATTCCTTAACTTACCTTACACTAGCACCTACTTATACTTCGAGAGGCAACTTCCGACCAAGAAACCAATATATATATATATATATATATATACACACACACTGGCCTCACTACATATCTTACAACACAAACTCATCTCAATCCACTCTAAATTATCCACCTAATCAAATTCTCTTATACAATATAACTTAAACCTCTAACATACCACCTAGGTCTTCTAAAAGCTTAAAGCATTTTCATAAGTTTTCTTTAAGCAATACTGACATATTTAAACAACTGATTGCAAATGAAAGTATCATGTTAATACCCAAGAGACCCTGTCTAATCTACTTCCTCTAGCATATAGCCCCAATACCATATGCGAATGTTATAGTAATGGTGTTGGCCATAACACCAAAGCCCTAAAGCATCGTATAAAAAAAATCTCTTAAATTTTGCCTCACAAGCGTCTACTGAAGCATGATTGAACATCATAGACAATCTACTACCCATGTATAATAGCATCAACATCAATGCAACATTTTAAGGGAAATAAGATTCCAAAGATGTAAGCACTGTGGCCATTATCCAAGGAGCAAACTCATGTAACTTGCCCATCACATTGATACTCCCATAAGTGACACCTATTATCTTGGTTATATTGAAAAAAAACCTTATATGCTTTCAATAATGCAATATTGTACGATTACAATATCAACCAAACATTGCAAGTGGTGTTGATAGATAATATTTCTAATAATATGACCCAGAGTAGATGATATCACACTTATGAAGAGATAAAAAAGAGATAAAAGCAAACAATATAACCCAAGAAAGATAGAATTAAAGAAATAACTAAAGAAAGTATTAAGAAATTGGTTAGGGAGAAGAAAGTCAAGGATTTTTGGACATTATCCAAAGAGGTAAATATAACCTAATAAAGTAGTTAAATAAAACACCTATTAAGATATCTATCATTTCTTTTCTGATCACGTTAGAACTACATCGAAATACCTTATTAAAGTTCCTTAATAAAACCCATATACCAAAGAACATTGACACTGATATGTTCTCAAATATGATAGGCACCATCGCATCACCTAACTTTATCAATTTACCAGATAATGAGGTTCTTTTGAAATGAGGTGGACATGTAAAAGCTTGGCACATCACACTTCAATGTAAAGGTATAATAATATCAAAATTGCCCATGGATAAAGGCTCAGCTTTCAATGTAATATTACAATCCACTCTCAGTCAGTTACCAGTAAATTACTCTTACATGAGAAGTTGTATACTAACATTTGAGCTTTTGATACAATAAGAAGAGAAGTAGTGGATCAAATTGAATTGCCAATATAATAGGGATAATGACCTTTAAAGTTAACCTCCTGAGATGAACATCGAGACCACATTCAACATCTTACTCAAAACACCATGGATTCACACTATTAGTGTCATTCTTTTGACTCTTCACCAAAAAATAAAATACATTTTTGGTAATTACCTGATTACTGTGGAAGGAAAACAAGCTCATACCCTTTCAAAGAACACATCCATACAATGTGTAGATATAGAAGAGAGAAGCAATGATCCCCACTACTATGCCCTTGAGTTTGTATGTATAACATATATTGTTAAAGGGGTTGTCATGAAGAGAGCAAAATTACTCATAGGGGTGGGTATTTTCAAACCGATCCAATCCAAATCAATCCAAACAGTAAAAATTAGCAGTTTGGATCAGTTTAAAAAATTTGTGGATTAATTTAAGGATTGATATTTTTTAAACTGCTATTCGTAGTTTAGATTATGAATTGAATCAATTCCAAACCGCGAAATCGCAAATCAAACTGCTTAATATTATCTTATAAAATTATTATTATTATTATTTATTTATCATCATAAATTATATATAATTTATCTTTATATCTTCTATATAATAATAATTAATAAATAATTTTTAAAAATTATTCACAAAACTTGCTCTTAAATATTAATGAGAGATTATAGAATTGATAATAATCAATTATTATATATTTAATTTTATAATATAGTTCAAACCGCGAATCCAAACCGTTTTAAACCGCACTTTGCGGTTTGGTTTAGATTGATTTATAATATGTTAATGAATTAGATTGGATTGACTTTTTTTTCAAACCGTAATATACGGTTCGATTTGAAATTTTATCTTAAACAGAACCAAACCGCAGATGTCCACCCCTAATTACCCACGTTCAATCAGAGTAACAACTGAGATGATATTGGCATGCAATTATTCTCTAGACGCACATTCCCATAACACTATTAATTTTGAAAACCTATGAAAAGTATTGAGGATTTTGTTCTAGCATGTAAACCTTGTATTTTTTATATAGGGTATTTTGATCATTTTACCTTTTAGGGATATTTTTGTTATTTTTGAATAATATGTGTTCAGATACTATTATTGAGTAGTTAAGTCCATATTGATATTTATTAAGTGGTAAGAGAAGTTTTAAATAAAATTGGATGAAAATTGATGAAGTTGGGAAAAGTTCCTCGAGGCATCGACTAAGCACTCAATATTTAAAACTAAATTTTTATTGATTAAAAAATCTAATTGATGAAAGGTTTTCTTCAACTTAAACTAGACTCGATAATGATCGATGAGAATCAAATTTGAGTTAAATATAAGATCGGATGGGGGAGAAATCAATATCAGAAGCGAAGGTAAGAAAACAAAAACTACACGAAAAAGGGGATAAAACCCTTAGCAACTTTGGTCAACTGAATGACCCCTTTTGATCGATCAAAGTTTATAAGAAATTTGTTTTTTGAGGGCTGAAGCCTTTAGTTGATCATATAAGGCATTTCGGTAGACCAAAATCTCAAATTTTCACTCAAAAATATCCTTTTACTCCTTCAAAATCTTATTTTCTTAAATGAATTTAAAGGTAAAAGGGTAATTTCATTTCCTTTATAAATTTGAGGTCAAAGGTCTTTCCTCTTCATTTTCTCCTCTTCTGTCCTATGTTCTTCCTCCTCTCCTCTATTCTCTTAATTTTTCTAAATTCTCACAACCGAACCAATTAAATCCCTATTTTTCATATCAAATCAATAGAACTTGCTATCCTCTACGTGCTATAAGTATCATTTTATGATTTTGACTAAGGAATCAAGTGAGAGAATAAAAGAGGACTTCAGATTTATTGTTTATAATTTTGGGATTTCACAAAATTGAAGTAATCAAAGCTTCCTGAGTTAATTTCAAACCCTTTGATGAGTTTAATAGCCTTATACACCTCTAATTTCATTAATTATTGAATTTATAGCGTTAGGATTTACTGCGCATTCCTTAATTTTAAGTCTAATCATAAAAAATTGAGTTTAATCATAATCGCATTCCTTAATTATGATTTTGACTAACCATATGTAAGTATGCAATTAGATCATCAAATTACGATATTGATATTTTTCATAAAAATAAACAATAAAATATGGTTACTGTACATACGAGTATTATTTCATTCTTGTAGAAGATTGCATAATTGTATTGAATTGAATTAGAATTAGTCGTATACGAGATAAAACAAAGATATTAGATATGAAATTGTGAACAATTAAATTGATTTGCGAATAAATTCAATAAAATAGTAAATTGAATATTAAACTGAGAAATTCAAAAACTTATAACATATTTGTGGTATATGAAATATGTATTTCTATTGTTTATGATATATGGATCAACAAGATGTTATATTTGGATAATTAAGTATCAAACGCTCGATAGAGGAAAAGTAGTGAGTGTATACCCTCCCCAAGTATTGAGTGGATATTCTTTTATTTGATTTATTTATCTAAAATTATTTATTTATGAAAATTTATACTTTTATATATTAAGACAATAGAGATAAATTAATATAATCTGATTTGAGCTGGAAAACGACGTAGATTTAGTTATGTAGAAACTAGAAAGTGGTTTCCTTGTTTATGATAGATACGTATTTGGATTTTATTGCATTTTGGCATGTTTGATATGTTTATATATAGAGGCCAGAGGTTGATTTGAAATAATTTCGATGGTTATTGCCTTGGTTTGCATAGTTGTATGTCTGTATGTGTATATGTGTGTGTGTGTATATGTATATGTATATGTGTATGTATGTATATATGGAAACTAATTAGATTGATAAATTTTTATAATATTATAGCTGAGAGCCAATATATTACTTCTATGAAAATTTGACGAAAGGACCAAGTTTTTTCGTTTACGATAACATTATTTTGATTTGGACTATAGAGTCAGGATAATATGACTTATTTTACAGTTTTGATCTTATGAACCATTATTAATTCATTTTGACCTTCTATGCCAACGTTGTTGAGATGGCATTGAGCATCAGTTTTCATAGTTTTGGATTTTTTGCTATTGATATTGTTTTGAACTTTATACCATTAATATCGTTTTTGGGCTTGTGTGCCATTGATATTGATTTCGGTCTTGTGCGTCATTGATATTAATTAAGGCTTTTTAAGCCATTGCTACTATTTTAGAGCTATATGAACCGGTACTGAAGATAATATTCGATGAGATGAGGATTGTCCCATAGAGAGAAATCTAATAGACCACTGAGTATTTAAGATCATGATATGAAGCAAGTTACTGCCTAGCAGTTTTACGAGGTGAGGATCTTCCTATAGATGGAAATCCAATAAACCACAGAACAACTTTATAAGATGATGATTGTCTCATAAAGAAAAATCCAATAGACCACAGAGCAATTTATATATTCTATCTGAGATTTCGATATTTAATGATATCCTTTTGAGATGAGTAGTGATTTTATATAACATACCTTTGAATAGATTTATTAATGCATTATGTTGCCTAATCGAAGTCATCGTCCGTGAGGGGTAATTGTTTAAAAGAAAAAAAATCTGCATATTATCTTATAATACACACACACACACACACATTTAGAATTATTTTTGTCAATAATCAAGGTTTTATTTTGCAAAAAAGATTCACTGACGACTAGGGATTTCTCTTGATCAAAGTTATCACCGAGGATAGAGGCTAGGCCCAATAATTTAACGTGAGGATATTCCAATTATCAAGTTATGATAAATAAAAATTCAATAGACCTAGTATTTATGACTTTTGATTTCATAATGATTATGGTTTACTTATAGATAGATATATGGATTTGATAATGATCATGAATTTTATATATACATATAGATATACCTTTTTGTCAATATCTTGATTTGTTTGAATAAGGAATATATGTTCAAATGTTCTTTTTTTTTTATATTCGCTCACTGAGTCCTCTCAAGTACTTACTCCATTTTCCCACTTTAGGTTACTAGTTGGATTGGTTATGAGACGTGGTTGGTCAAGAGTAGTTGTAGTGTAGGCGTATGTCAAGTACTCGACTCATTTATGTTTTTGGTCTACTGAGAGAGTATTAATATTAACTGAGGTTTTCTTCTTCTTTTTTATTACTCAACCGAATGTATATTTGATATAATTGTATTTTAAGGTTACATCGAGATTGATTGTATTTTAGATTTTCAATTGATATTAATTCTTGTTTCAATTGATAACCAAAGATTATTTCATGTTACAGATGAATTTTATTACATGAGGGTTTTTAGATCTTATTGAATTTAAAATTTAAATCGATGATTATTCGACTGGATTCAAAGTGGATTTTTAAAATGTCTTACATATTCTAAAGGTGTGTTTTAATTAATAGGATGTATTTTTAGAATTCGCAGTTATTGTTATGTGATCTATTCTAAGATTGAGATGTGACATGAGATATCAATTTACCCGTTAAGACAACGAATTAATGTTGAACAAAAGGAGAGAAAAGTGACTAGTCAAATTGCACAGTCACACATTGTTTTGTGACCCAATAGAGATCCTATACTAAAACTTTTTCAAAATATGTAAAGGTGAGGTACTTTGAACTAGCACTATAAAAAGCATTAGAAGAAGAAGTATATGACATTGCAAATATGTTCACAAACATAGACTTCGCCTATGAAATCAACAAGCTAATAAAATTTATAAGGGATTTAACCATCAATGACATACTGAAAGTTGGCAAGGAAACAGACAACATAAACAGGGTCCTAGCATCGATAACACCACTAGAAATTCAAGTTACCACAAAGTACAATCATGCAAATAGAGGCAAAGAAAAAGTTTATCAAGCCAAAGAACAGAAGGAAAAAAAAATAGAAAGCTAAATGTGTCCTATAAAACTTATAAAAAAAAACACATAGTTATAGTCTATTAAAAAGAGTTATCAACTAGATATAAGTTTGTGGTAAAGTACACAGCACCATCGTCGTACACAGCAGTTCTCATTCCTACTGAATGGAACGATTTATCGCCAAAAACAATACCAGAGACACTAGCTAAGACTACCCAAGATCAATCCATCAGTACTATATTGGAGAATGTTGAGAAAATAGAGGTCTTAGTCGCATCTCTAATAGCTTCCCCATACTTAATCAAGTCATGACCCTAGAATATCATATTTTTAATTGATATATCCCATCATTATATGAGTAAATGATGATTAATTCTTTTCTACTTTCAAGATAAATTTAATTTTTTTGGACGAAATCAACACATACCATTGAAGAGTTGAGCTTCAACTAAATTAATTAGACTATAATTCGTTCCCTTTCAATACTACAATTTGGAACGTTTTGCTTTTCCAGCTTAACCCTAGATCAATTTGATGGTCTGGCAAATGAACGAGACATATACATGACTCACGAAGGACACATGACCAAAATGCATTTGATGGTTTAGCAAATCAAAAACCTCTACGTGACGAACATCAAGACCACATTCAACATCTTATTCAAAAGACTATCGATTCACACTACTAGTGTCGTTCCTTTGACTCTTCACCAAAAAATAAAATACATTTTCGGTAATTATCTAGTTACTGAAAAAGGAGAACAAGAACACACCCTGTCGAAGAACACATCCATATAAAAGAGAAAAACGTGATTCCCACTACTACTCCCTCGAGTTTGTATATACAACACATATCATTAAAGGGGTTGAGCAAGATTACCCACACCAACTAGAATAGTAGCTAAGATGATACTAGAACGTAATTATCCGCTGGAGGCATATTTCCATAACACTATTAATTTGTGAAAACCTATGAAAAGTAATGAGGATTTTGGTCTAGAATATCAACTTACCCACCGAGACAAAGAATTAATGTTGAACAAGAGAAAAGAAAAGCGCCTAGTCAGATTGCATAGTTAGACATTGTCCTATGACCCAATAGATACCCCACACATCAATAAAAATTTTTGAGACTTGCAGAGGTGATGTACTCTAAACCAGTACTAAAAAAATATTAGAAGAACAAGTACATAGAATTGTAAATATGTTCACAAACATAGACTTCACATACGAAATCAACAAGCTCATAAAATTCGTAAAGGATTTAACCATCAATGTCATACTGGAAGATGGCAAAGAAACAGACAACATGAAAAGGGTCCCAAAACAGATAACACCACCAGAAAAAGTTTATCAAGCCAAAGAACAGAAGAAAAAAAAAAACTAGAGAGCTAGTTGTGTTTTACAAAGTTTATAAAAAATTAAAGACACATGGTATTGGTTATGTGGTCTATTAGAAAAGTCATCAAGTAGACATGAGGTTGTGGTGAAGTACATAGCACCACCATCATACACAACAATCCTTATTCCTACTGCATAGGATGATTTATTGCCAAAATCAACACCAAAGATACCAGATAATACTACCCACGATCAATCCATCAGTGCTAGATTGGTGAATGTTAAGAAAATGGAGGTCATAGTCACATCTCTAATAGCTTTCTCATATTTAATCAACCTCTGACTCTACAATCTCATATTTTTATGTGAATATCCCACGTTTTGAATAAATGATGATTCATTCTTTTCCATTTTCAAGATAAATTTAATTTTTTTGGACAACATCAACACATACCATTGAAGAGTTGAGCTTCAACTAAATTATACTATAATTCATTACCTTCCAATACTGCAGTTTGGATCGTTTTGCTTTTCCGGTTTAGCCCCAGATCAGGTTGATAGTGTAGCAAATGAATAAGATATATACATGACTCACGATGGACGCATAAGGTATATTTATTTCTGCAACTATGTTAAATCTACTACTAAAACATACGATTTGCCCTTATTCTTGTGTGTTGATGTGAGCAACATGGCTGGTGTAACTACTGGCAATGTCGGGTATCTGGCGAATGCAACTCATGAAGTCGCCAGATCTGGACAGGAAGAAGCCGAGATTCTTTGTACCATTAGCGCATAGAAAGTCATTTTCTGTCAGTTTGAATCCGATACCAATGTCAGAACATTATTCAAATGGTAGAAAAACATTTAATACTCAGATGAAATGAAAACATAGTTCTTCATCGCTACATAGTATATATTATGTAAAACATATTGGAATTAATCCAGATGCTAGCAAAACCTGAAACTTTAAACATACTCATAAATATTGTACAGAACTAGAGATATGAGAAATGAATCTGCTTCCATTACCACAGTATTTTTTTTCTTCTTTTTTTACAGTTCGTTGTGATTAAAAATTCCAGTGGCTCAATCTTAAATTCACATCTCAGTTTCATTATTATTGAACCTAATTTATAAGTTTAATCCGTAAATTTAGATAAAAATACAGATAATCTAATCCATTTAACTCTCAAAATTATTATAATTAAGAAGATATTACTCTAATTGTAATAAAAAAATAAAAATATATTCAAACTAATAATTTTTTTTTAGTGAACTAAAATTTAGACGAGTATTTTTTAAGTTAATAAAATTAAAATATTTATTTAATTAAATATTAAGAGTTTGTACGGTCCCTATTCATTATAAAACTGAGTACCCTATGATCGGAAGAAGATTAATTAAAAAATGTTAGAAATCAAAAAGAAAATTATATATTCATCCCACATGATTTCTGTTTATATGTCAACTTGACTTAAGAAGATTAAATAAATTTTGATTTTTTATTTTAACAAAAATATTCAGCATTGATTAACAACAAGAATGGGCTACGGCTACCCGCCCTCGACCTTCCTGTCGTGGCATATTCTAATCCTCTTTCCCTACCAAATCAGTTAAATTATTAAGAACACAAAACCTATGCGCACGTGGGAACAGCTAAGTTCACACGCTAATGTCAGAACTGCCGACAAAAATTTATATTAAATGAGTAAATAAATAAAATTGAAAGACAGTCTTTCCTTGCCTTGCCTTCTGGTAAAGGGCTGTCTTCAATTCTAAATAGCCTTGTCCTTTGTAGATGAAAGTAAGAGAATGAAATCTTATATAGTACATCTTTCTTTGGTTTTTTGTTAGCTTTTGGGACACAAAATAAAATAAATAAAAATAAAAAATAGTCATCTTTTGGACTTTGACTTCTTTGATTGAATTGATAAATATATATTTATAAAATTCCATCAACTAAATTATAAGAATGTTTTTCGTTGGACTGATACAAAATCATTAAATTCTATCAATTGAAGTATCTCATTTTATCAATTCAATTGAAATTAGGAATTTGATAATTGAATGGACATTCATATTTTAGTTTGAAAGAAAATGTCTACATATTTAAAAAAATATTAAAATTATTTAATTTAAAAATTAAATATAAAAAAATCAACCTCCATTTCCAAAGAGTGTATGATCAATGGAAATATTCAATTCATTGTGTTTTCTATCAACATGTATAAGATAATAATGATAAAAAAATTTTAAAAAATTAAAAAAAAAAACATTAAATGCATTATGCCGTCTATTACATTTAATAGTAGTAATAATAATAATAATAATAATTGAACACTATAACAAAAAAATTGAGAATCTTAAATTAAAAATGTAGAGTAAAATAATTTTTTTTCTAATTTTACACATTTAAATTCAACCCCAACTATGCGTCCTCCCAAACTTGAACCCATTGTACGTATATGAACTCGAACACTAAATTTCATTTCACTAATACATATTTTCGAGCTTAAATTTTATATATATTTTCAATTTCGAACAAGGGTGGACGTAAAAAAAAATGGCTTACCTATACTATTACAAGTCACTTAATCGAATAAAGAGCTAATAACCTAATATTCATGGACACTTTGAAACTCAAATTTTATGTACACTTTCCAATTCAAACACGAGTATATAAAAAAAAATAACTTATTTATATAACTATAAATCACCTAAAAAAAACAACAATAATAACCTAATTTAATAAGGAGGAGGAAACCTCTACCTATATTTCGTTTTTACATTAAATAATCTCGTACCCAAGAAGAGGAAATCAACCGACAATTCAACTAATTAAACTCACAGTGTCCTACTAAAGAGGGAGAGTAGTAACATATCCGTTGTCCTTGACTTGAGGCAATTTAGTAATTAATTAAAACCATACGATGAATAGTACTGTAAATATATTCACAGACTTCAATGCTGCTTTCAATCATTAAAATCAATCATAATTTCTTGATTCGTTTACTAGATGCATAGTACATAGATTAAGACTATATATGAAATTTAACTGCCGATAAATTTTGCCTTACCTTGTATTTACCATTCAATGATAAAGTGTTAGCAGATTTCTCTCTAATTATTGTAAAGTAAGAATAGTTTATTTTTTGTATTATTAGTTATATATCATTGAAAATAGGCTATTTTTGATAGTAATAGGTAGTGTTGAGAAGAAAATCTAAGGGCAAAGAATCGGACCGATTTGATTGGGTCAGCCGAAAATAAAAGATAACAAATATGGTTAATTTAATCAGGTTTAGTCCAATTTATTGATTTAACATTGATTTTTATTCAATTTTATTCTATAATTTTTTATTTTGTCTAATTTTTATTACTTGTTTAATCCAGTTTAAAAAATAAATTTTATAATCTCTTTTTTTTTTCTATTTAATCTAGAATTCAACAAAATTTAGATTAAACCGACCCATGTCCATCCTTAGTAGTACGTTGCAGTAACTCAATCACAAACATAAACTTGTTTTCATTGATATCAACTTTTACCAAATAATACATGCATAAACTAAATTCATAAATTTAAAAGAAGCTTCGTATAAAGAAAAGGAAAAAGAAGAACAAGAAAAGCAAGTCTTTGATTATCTTTTTTACTAAAGAGAAGCAAAACTACAGGAACTTATGACAACTAAATTACAGAAATTTGAGTAGATATACATCTTAAAAGAGATCATCATCACATAAACATTCATTCACCATTAACACGACAGTACGACAATGCAGAAGAACAAGTTAATAACAATAAACAAAGCATTAAACTAGATCAAATTATTTGTCATGCACCTATAGAATCTCTTACAACCGACAAACACTGAAGCTAAATCCATGTCCTTCTTCTCTGTAATAAATTACCATCCATAACATCCTCGGGGGTTTCTGAAGCACAGAGCCGAATGTGGTGATCGAATATCGGATTCAGCATCTTTGTAATATGCCCTAGAATCAAACGACGACCCCCTGCTAGAAAACCTGCTACGAGGGCGATGATATTTCTTCGAACTGGCACTACTGATAGGAACATCCATTGACGACCACGAAGAGTTCGACGATAGCGATGACGAAGAAGGCGATGACAGGACAGTGAAGTTCTTCTTACCATTCAGTTTCAGAAACAAGACCTGTAAGAGATTATTAGATCTCGAGTGTAATTTCTTGGTGGGTTTATTGTAAGTAGTATGAGCATAGTAAGACGGAGGAGGAGTTAGCGGAGGAAGAGATGTTTCACTGAGTTTACATTTCGGAGTTCCTGGCTGAGATTCCCAAATGAACGGAACAGCGCCGGCTCCGCTGCCGTAGAAAACTCTGAAGGAAGGGTTTCCGGCGGAGTTTTCTCTGGATAGAAGTCTGGAGAAGAACTTGTCTTCTGGTTCGATTTTAATGGAGTTTTTGGAGAGATCTGAATCTGTACTAGTACTGAACATTTCCGATTGTTGAATAATTTCAGTTCACTTGATTGATTGAGGAAGATGGGAAGGAAGAGGAGAAGAAGGAAGCTGTAGCTTTATTAATATCTTATATATGGACTATACGCTAAAGAGGCAAAACTATAGTGTAACTCAATAGGAAATTGATATATATATACATTTATATAGAATTATATTATATTGTTACAGGCATATATATGAAGGGAAATTCTAATTTTACCCCTAATCTTATGCATAATTTTATTTTATTCCACCAATTTAACACTATGTTGCAATATTCTTAATATTTCATTTCTGTTTAACTTTAGTCCTTGGGTTCATATTTTGTTGTGTCTTTTATTGTTTTCTATTTTTATGATAAGAAAATAATTAAAACTTCTTCTCAACCTTTTACGAGCAGCATTTGAAATCTAAACCTTGTGTACCACTTCAAAAAATTTTATCAATTGAATTAATTGATCCTCATTAAATTTCGTTAATTTCATCTAACATTAAACGATAATGATTTAATTTTAAAAACTTCTTAATTAAACAATACATTCTATCTAAATTTTTATTTTAAAAACAATATTCTTTTGCATCTCTCAAAAGATCTAACAAAAGTATTGAAACCGAAATTTTAAAAAGATTGGGTTCATCATATTAATCTATTATTATCAAGAACAAATATACTGTTTTCGCTTTTTTAAAACGATATTAGAGCTAGCTTTAAAATATTTTTTATCTATTTTAAAGAATTTAATAAAAATAAACTAACAACATTTCGGCCGAAGGGCCCAAATGAATGAAGTAGACATAGACAATAAGAAATAGATAATAGGAATTAAATTGAAATAAAAGAAAAAAAAATTTTAATTGAGAAAATTGAAATTTTTTGAAAAAATCATAGACTAAACAGAAATTTGACTATTAATACATTTGTTTAATTGCACAGGGAGACTTTTGTCAGTATGGCAT
Source organism: Trichilia minutiflora (assembly GCA_035590515.1). Classification (NCBI taxonomy): domain Eukaryota; kingdom Viridiplantae; phylum Streptophyta; class Magnoliopsida; order Sapindales; family Meliaceae; genus Trichilia; species Trichilia minutiflora. The sequence goes on along the minus strand of JAVXUL010099059.1, from coordinate 4,804 downwards.
CCCTTACGAGAACTTTAAAGACAAAATTATAAATTTTCTTAGATTTTTAATCTACCCATTTTGACTGTTCGGGAGAATTTGGGTTGTGTTAATCTTTGCTAATTCCTTTTAACTATGTTGCATACCCTCTTGAGCAAGTGGAGTATATAATATTTAGTGAAAACTAAATTTTAACTATTAAATTGCTCATTAGATTTTTAAAAATTCGAAAAAAAAATGTCAAACTAGGAAATCTCAGTTGATGTAAATCACTATATTAATAAAAATAAAAATTACGATACACTTCTATGGTTTAAATTAAATATATAATGATTACGTAAACCTTCATGTTTTATATTTAACTTTTAAAATAATTATAATTAATTAAATATTTCAGCAATTATAACAAAAAAGTAAATAATTATTTTATTGAATGAAAATTTGCATGGGTATTTTTAAAACTAATAGAATTAAAATATATATTTTATCAAATTTTTGGGGAATATGCTCCTTTTATCATGATAAAAATCTATGAATAATGCTTATGATACAATTTTTTCAATAAATTATTGTCTAATATAACACAATAATATTGTTTAATAAAAATACAAAATCAAAATAATTAATAAAAATAAATAAAATGAATTACACGATAGCCAATGCTATCATGCCATATCAATTTATTATTATAATCAATATTTTTTAAAAATTTATATTTTTAATAATATTCAAATTTTATTTGCATAGTTTTTCTAACCAATATTTTTAGGGCACTTGTTAAAATTTTTATATTAGATAAATTATATTTTTAATATATTAAAATTCATCAATAATTACTGTAATAAGATTATATTCATTAGTAAAATCTTATTTATATATTACAACTAAATTATATATCATATTTATATATACAAATTTAATATTCAGATTCATTATAAATACGCAAGTAGATATTATATTAAAAGAAAATATTAATCAATTAATCTCGACAAATATTCAAGGATTTGCTTGGCATTTCAATACCATAACAAAATCCAGTAATTAGTAATTAATTACAAGTCAAAACACTGTATGACAGGCTGATATCAGATCAGCTAGAAGATCTGAGAATATCAAATACATTTGTTTATTTTTTTAAAAAAAATATTTTTTATAGTTATTACAAAAAAATAACTCAAAATCCTTTTCAATTTTACCAATTCAACTAAGTACTACTCACATATGAAAAGAAAAATCATTCATATTCTAAAGAAAAAAAAAAGGCGATCATAAATAAAATATAATTATTCCACAAGTGAAGGTTACTTAAATATCAAATATAAGAGAAAAAAATATACATTATTTCTACTAAAATTAATAATTAATATTTACCAAACACTTTATTTAAGAGAAGTATCTTAATTTCAGATAAAATTTAAGTTTAATAGTTTTTTCAATAAATATTATGAAAGTAGAAATCATTCTCATTAAAAATCTATAAATTATTATAGTATTAATCCAAAATTTTAATGACCACAAAATAATAATAAAAATATATTGTCTTTCTTTTATATATTTTAAGAGAAACGTCACATAAAACAATATATAATAAAAGTAACGTAAGAGATCTCAACTCTATTAAAACGAAAACACGACTACAAATAAATTTAACAATGATAGTAAAAAAATGTATATTAATGACCGGCTTTCAGATGTCACATATCACTACCACATCATTTAAGACGTTAATTTTTATTTAATTTATAATATAAATTAAAGTTTTTAATATTAATTATATATAGTGGAGGGTATGTTATGGCCTGCATGGTCCTGACCAGCGCATCCCATAATAAAGTTTGTTGTAAATTGATATAAAAATATAATATTAATATTTTAAAATAAGTTTTTTAATTTTTGCCTCTATAATTTTTTAAAATTTATAATTTACTCTTTTAGAATACACATTTTAATTTTACAGCTTTATTTATATATTAAAAATAATATTAGAAATTTTAACTCGTATTTTAATACTTTTATTTCAAATGATAATTTGCATGCAATACTATCATAAACATGCTTTAAAATAATAATAATAATAATAAATTTAATTTAGACCACGTACTTCTAAACTAGTATATCACCATCACAACATATAAAACTTTAATTTTTGCATGGCTCTGAATTTAAATTAAATTCTCACAATATTAATTACTCATATACTGAACTACAAAGTGGTAGTAGGCCCGTGTGATGATGATATGAACCAACCACTATTGCTTTACAAGGGTAGACCGTGACCATGGTCCCTATGAGTATGGCTCGGACAAATAAAATGAGTGAGAAATGTGAACTTACGCGGTTCTTATCACCGTCAACTCAATTGCATGTATTGTTAGATTATTGCTCCATAGAAATGAAACTTTCACAAATGTGTATATATATTCCTCTCAAGATTAATGAAGATATTTTCACTCTCGTTGGCATATGGTATTATATATATATATATAAAATATCTTCGTGCAAACCATATGCCAATATATATAATATCTTCATGCATACCATATGCCAACGAGAGTGGAAATAGTCTTCAATGATCCTGAGTGGGAAATTTTGTTTAGACCCTGAATATTTACAAGCATTCCCAAAGTTTTTCTTCATTTTCATTTCACTAAAATATTTAAAATTTTATTTTATTAATTTAATCTTATTAAGGACGGAACATGGTTCTTTTTAGTCAATAATAAAATTATATTAAGGCTAAATCATAATTTATTAGAGGCTAAATTATAATTTATTAGAATTAAATATTAATTTTACTAAAAAAAATGAAGGAGAAAATTTTTTTATAGCACGGTTTTAAGTCCATGCTCTCACTCAGATCTAATATCATAAGACTTATTGAATAATATATTTTGTTTAATTTTATTATCTAAATAATGTCTTTTTGTGTCTTGCAATAGACGAGATGGAAGCACTGAAACCCAATTCTTAAGTTAACACGAGAACTATTTGTCAAAGGACTAAAATAGAATTGACCGAAACAATAATCGCTAAAATAAAGCACCGAAATAATTGAGGACCAAACTGAAAATTCCCTATACATGGAGAAGTGATTAGGTTCTATCTACCAACCAATTGTTTTGAGTGCATGAACTAGGATGACACGTCGAGATGTGATTGGATAACTTCACGTAGTTGTTAATCTCCTATCCAATAATAGAAGACATCGATAATTCATCATTATATTATATTGTTGTTGTGTTGTTGTTGTATAAGATATGGATGTTTTGAAATTTGGATTGAATTTACATAATAATTTACTTTAACTTATGCGAAGACTGTGAATTAGTCTACAAAAGAGGACGTAATTTACAAGTAGAAGAAATTAGAAGAGGCAAATGGAAGCAAAATAGCAATTGGTAAACAACCCTTTTACAAGTTGAAAGTCATGCATTGATGCATACTTTAACTTTAACTTTTAATTTTGGATTTTGTTTTTGTTGTTAACGATTTTGTTACCAAACCCACGTTTTCTTCTCGGCTATATCATATGCATCCAACAAACCATCACATTACAATGAAAATTTTTTAATTTATATTTATAATTTATTTCCCTGCACATGTTCATAAAAAATTTCAATAATATTTAGAATATAAAATCATGTTCAAATTTTTTTATACAAATTTATGTGATAAATTTATATTATTTTATATAATTTATTTATTTACTTCTATTTTAATAAATTTTTACTTCCCTAATAAGAAATATAAATTATGTGAAAATCAGACAACTTTTTAAAATAAATTTGTACAAATAATATGTATAAAATATTATATTTTTAATATTATTAAAAAATTATAATAATTTTATTTATTTTTTATTAAAATGTCATAGTTATATGTCAATTGTTTGGTTGGCTTTATTTTCACAAGCCGTACTATAAAAGAGGCATAAATTAAAATATATATATATATACACACACTCTAATCTATCATCTTTTTATTGCATTTAATTATTTATTTATTTATTTATTTATAATTTACGCTTTGTCAATTGAATTTTTAAAGTAATCTTAAGATCTTGTTATGGAGTCATTATCATCTAACGTACGTACTTAGGTTATACCAAAATTGAGATTTGACTATTGTTCAAATGGGCTCTCAAATTGGGTATCCACATGTTGAAGCACCAAACCACTGTCATATGTACAAGAAAACAGATTTTTCGCGAGGAATAATATTAAACATTATAATTAATTATCTCAAATTATATCTTAAATGATGATAAAAAAAATATTATAGATTGATAAAAAAAAAATTTGTACAAATTAATGTAGGCCCAGAAGACAGAATTCAAGAGGTTTGAATTGGATTTTGAAAATTTTTCAGCGGTTAAAAACTTCTTATATACGAAACAGTAATAATATTGACAAAGATGAATTTGATGCAGTAAAAATATTAAGATAAAAAAAAATATACAAATAATTTTATAATGGTTTAAATTATGAGTCTATATCTATTCTTTTCGGATGAATTCATTCACATCGAGAATAACTAAATCTTAATTTTACGGGTTAAGAGAAACCCTATTATAATTCTTTCTTAAACAGTGAAGAACAACCATAAATACAGCTTTGTTTATACGGGGAAAAGTTACCTCAAAACAAACTTTTTACGGGATTAAGTTAAATCCACAAATTTATAATAAATGTTAAAATGAAAACTCAAAAGGTTCTCTCACAAACAAAATTATAATAATAATCAAATAAACTTTCTCTCTCTAGAATAAATACAGATGAAAGATAGAGAGAATAAATTGATTATGCAGAGGAATGTTCTTGTGGTA
>JAVXUL010099014.1:0-20374 GCA_035590515.1 Trichilia minutiflora | reverse complement strand
ACCCGTCGGTTCGGGCCCGTTAGACACCTCTAAAATCTTATAAGATTATTTAGTGATTAAGCTTGATTGAGGAGTATTTTAAAGATAAAATTTGTAGCTTAGGGTTAGAACAATAAGAAGAGTGAAAAAGATAAAGAATAAAAGTGTTTATATATTTATTTAGGTGGGTTGAGCTACAGTAACGAACTTTCTATAATTTTGTCCATTTTAATAAGTTTTTCTTCATAATTTGAGAAAGTGCTCAATATATTAAAAGTAGTTCTATGAGTAAGCTTTCTAATGCATCAAGAATTGCCTCAATTCGATTTCATAACTCAAGTTATAATAAAAACATCAAAGTATACTCCAGACCCAAAATTATACATATAAGTTATAAATTTCCTAAACTATTTTAGCATCCACTAAACTAATTTTTGTAAGAACATAGCATACTTGAACAAAATTAATATTAGTTAGATTAAAGAATGAAGAAAATAAAGTATAAATATCGTATTTCAAAGGTTATTACTGTTTATAATACTATTTATCTCGTTCAAGTGGTTTGATTCACCTCAACAGAATTACAGATATTATATCCAATTATTTTATAATCACTAATACAAAGTCAGTAACTCAATTTTCAACACCCAACCATAAAATTCATAAAATAGCAAAATTTATGCCTCGTGCATAACGTGACTAAAATACCTTTCGTTTAATTATTTTTAGGATATTACACTCAAATCTTTATTTTTATTAAATTAAGTTTAGTTTCCATCCATATTTCATATGAAGTTAATAATTTAGTTTTTGTTTGACCTATATTTGATATATATGCTGTTGTAGATAATACCTCTTCTTAAAATTATAAAAACATTTCTGGGTAAGACATCATCGATCTTGTCATATTTTATAAAGTTTGATTTCTTCTTTCTACTATCTTATTTTATTTTGGACTATAGGGCATTATATATATATATATGTCTTATATTACTTTGCAAAAATTATCAAAAACTTCATATTCTCTACCTCGATCATTATTTAAGGTTTTGATCAAGTGATCCAATTATAGTTTTATTTTTTTTATATTCTTTGAATTTTTCTAAAACTTTCGATTTGTACTTTAAAAAGTACACGTATCCATATCTATATTAATCATCAATAAAAGTGATGAAATATTTTATACCTTTATGTATTTTTACCCTTCTAGATCTACATAAATTTGAATACGCTACTTCAAATAAATCTGATGATTTTCAATTATTTAGAAAAGATTCTATGGTCATTTTAGCTTTAACATATGATTTACACATGTTAAATTTATCCAAATTTACTTGAGGAGCTATTTTTTATTGTTAATTCTAAGTATTTTTTTTTTTGTATTTATATAACCTAATCTTAAATGCCAAAGCAGAGTATCAGAAAAATTTAACACAAACAAAATCCAAAAAAGAATTTTTATTCGTTATAGATCCAATTAAGTATATATCATCTACTTTTTTATCCTTTAGAATTACAAGACTATTTTTTTCTATGGTCACAAATCTAAATTTAAATCTAATTTTAGATCTTTTTTTAAGAATAGACATAAAAGTCAAATTTCTTCTCATTGATAGAGCCTACAACACATTTTTTTAATATTATGATAGTGTTCGTAGATGAGATTTTATGATGTTCTATATCTTGAATATCAATATAAATATGATTATTCATGTATAACCGATATTCGGTTAGTATTTTCTTCTTTAAATTAATAAATTGATTTTTGTTATTGCTCACACGTCTAACAGCACCGAGTTCATTTATCATTGATTTTGAGATTCAGTAATGAGTGTCTTAGAAACAGTTAGAACAATCTCTTTCCTCTCTTTTTTTTTGGCTTTGTATTTTAAACACTGAATTTTGAAATGATCAATATCCCTAAATATAAAGCACCTATTTTTCTTGTGTTTTTTATTTATTGATCTAGGCTTCCATAAAGATGGTTCTTTCTTTCTTTCTTTCTTTCTTTCTTTTTTTTTTTTTTCAGTTGGAATTCTTCTTATTTTACTTGCTTTTGTTACTTTGAGGACTTTCTGTCAAGAAAAGGTTATTGGAGTGATTTTTCTCTTTCTTTTTATTCATCTTTACCTTTTCAATTATTAATATTAGAGGTAATGTAATCATAGACAAATCAGTTTATTTATATGTTATTAAAATTCTAATATAATTCCATGTTCTTGATAGGTATAATCCCAATACCTGTATCTTATCAAAAATTTCATAACTAACATTTGAAAAATCTTTTGTAAGTAATTCTATCTTGATAATATAATTCATTACACTTTCACTTTCACTTTTATTCATACGAAAACTATTAAATTATATTAATTTTAATTGAATATATGTATTAGATTGTAGCCCATACTTGCTATTTAATACATCTATAATTTTCTTAACAATATTATAACCTTTATATAAAAGAATTAGATCATCTTACATGATACTAAAATTTATTATCTTAATTAACTCATTATCCTCCTCCCATTTATATAAAGTTATGTCTCTATGGGTGTTCTTTCCTAATAACAAAAATATTTTCTCATGTGTCATCAAATAGATAATTCTTTTTTTATATATATTATAATTAATATTATTCAACCTTTCTATCTTTAACTGAATCAAAATTAATTTTACTAGTCATAATATAAAACAACACAACACAAATAAATAAATTAAAAAACTATATAAATTTTGATTTACATATGATTAAATTTTAATATGTTAATTTTATACTCGTTCATATATAACCGTAGATATGACTTCTTAAAATTTTTCATGTTTTCTTTCTCAGAAGTTGAAAGATATTTTTTTTTAAATAGTTATCGCGTGTACACGGTCTCCGAATATTTTAATATTTGCATGAGTTGAAATGGTCTCTAACCTTGAATTTGTCTTACAATAATTATTGCTTTTACATACAAGTTAAGAATAGTAAAATTAATCATTCTTCGATATATTGACAAACTGAGGTAGTGCAAACCTATTGTTTTTTCTTTCTTTACTCATGTACTTTTAAAGATTTCAGAATTCTAAGTACTCTAATCCAAATTCTGATGTTATATATCAATTCGATACATCGAAAAATCTTGGTATATCAAATATGGCTTTGATCGTGTTAATTTAAACCCTGAATTAGGTTTAAGAATATTGATTGATTAGACCGGTCTAGTTTGGTTAGACCGGCCAATTGTGTTAATTAGGTCTAGTCTATGTTGGGTTAGGTCGGTTGCTGTTATATTAAACTAAGATCGGATTGGGTCGAAACTGGATTGGATCAAGCTTAATTAGATTAGGGTGAACTAGGTCCAATTTATGACAAACTAGGTCCAAATTAGAGTAAACAAAGTCAAGTTGTTGGGGGACTGATTGGTGCAGGTAATGCACGTGAGGTGAGGTGCAAGTGGGCTTCACGGGTCGTTAACCTTTGGACACGTGTTATGCACATGCCTATTGTTTTTTTTTTTTGAGTTTTATGAATTTTAGTCATTTCTATCATTGGATTTCAACGTTTTTGGTCCTATTGGATTCCTGTTAATGAGTAGAACACTTTTAAATAAAGAAAAATATGAAAATACTGCTTGAATCTGAAATTGAAGAAGAAAATTCTACTATTTTAAACACAGGCCTCTACAAAAACTTAACTCTGACATCATTGATGAAACTTATTTATACTATTGTGAGATTGATGATTGCCCATAAAGACACCCAAAACTTAAAGGCAGATTCATGCCTTAACAAGATGGATATATGAGGAGAGCTTTCTCATGGTTAGGGGAAGTTGTGGTGAGATTCACTACTTATGCATTTTAAAGTAGGGTGTGCGGGGTAGTGACTCCATGAGTTTTTGAATTGTTTATCAATTTAGATCTTTCAAGTTATGCACCTGCATGGGCAATGGACTTCTTAGCTCAGTCTGATGGCAATTCAAATAATTTGGAACGTTGGAGAGAAGTTGTCTATCGCAATTTTTGGGTCTTCTGGTCAATCATTATTCATTTATGTTAATTGAGCAGAGTTGCAGTTTTTATGCTATCAGGAAAAGTCGAGAGCTAAATTTATTTTGAGTGTGCTTTAGTGTTGAATTGTTTATTAATTGTCTTGCAGTCAAAATTGTTGTTGAAAAAATGTCAAATCAGCCTTTAGGATCTACATTTGTTTGGTTTGCAAGGAAAGAGTCTGCTGAATTGGCAGCGGAAGAGTTGAACGGAAAGGCATACATTTTCATTTTTTTTATTCACCCTTAAATCGATATGCAGCAAAAACTGTCTCGTTGATAGTGACTGGATTTGGTGCTCCTTTTTTCGATGGCAGGTTTATCTTGGTCAAGATAGAAGAGCTTATATTGTCCAAAAATAGGGGGAGAAGAACACTGTACAAGTTCTAACTGAACTGTCTTCAGTGGAGCTTCCTTAAATCTTGTCCAACCAAGAAATGAGAAAGCATTTACAGCATAGAACATATAAATATTTGGGCTGCAACTCGATGTTAATAAAATTATAACAATACTATAGTTACAAAGTTTAATACAAAATTAAAATATAACCTATGCGTGTGTGTGTATATATATATTTTGAAAAAAGGAAAAAGAAATTTATTTAACCGATGCGTGCGTGTGTGTATATATATATATATATATATTCTGAAAAAAGGGACAAGAAATTTATTTGCATGTGCTCAATTTTTTTTTTATTTGCATGTGAATACATTAATCTTTATGATAAAGCTCTGCGACTTTTTATAATTTTATTCGACCTTTTGACGTTGCTCAAACTTCGAGTTTAATGCAAAAATTCAGCCACGGACCTCTGGAGTAAATTAATTGGAGCCATCCAGATCCCGCCACGTGTTCAAACAACCGTATTATAATTGTTTTTTTTATCCGGTAGTCCCCTTTGCATTGGATTGGATATGACTGACAGTCACATATCTGTAACGAAGCAGAACCGAAAACCATAGAGAATCATCGGTGGCAGAGATCCAATTCGAAGATGCAGTTCATTAATGCGGTGATGACGACGAGGATGTTGACCATGCTTGGTCAATCAAACGGATTGCAGGGAGGAATACCGTTTGGCTCCGTATGGTTTTTCATCTACGCAGGAATATCCTGCGTACTGGTGCTATTCGCTGGTATCATGTCTGGTCTCACCTTAGGTCTCATGTCTCTCGGACGCGTTGATCTTGAAATTCTCCAACGTAGCGGAACTTCCACCGAGAAGAAACAAGCAGGTCTGGGTTCATTTCTCTTAAATTTGACCGTTATAACATTTTAATAGGTGGATTAATGTGAATTATTTATTTTCTTATAATATTTGATTAATTAATTGAAGCGAATGATTATCTTGTCAAATTCTTGGTTACAAAGTTGAATGTATGAATATTCACTTGCATTAATTTGTGCTTTGTTGTTTCAATGTGGATATGAGTTAATTAGCTAATGTATTATGATTTTTTTTTTTTTTTACAATTTTTTGCTTTGTTCTGGTTGTGTATGCAGATGCAATTCTTCCGGTGATTCAGAAACAACACCAGCTTCTTGTAACTTTGTTACTATGTAATGCAGTTGCCATGGAGGTACATACTTGAAGTTTGTTGAACTTTATGTTTCATATCACTGGCATCAAATTTGCTTCTAGAGATATATAATTAAAAGCTAATAAAGCTGACTGACATTACGAAATCACACACGTTGCTACTATGAAGACAAATGTTTTCAGAAACCAGGAAAGTTGGCTCTGAAAGTTTATATAGAAAGTTAAGAAGCAGAAAACAAACAAAAGAAACGAAAAGAATAAAAGTAAGAGATGACAGGGAAGTGTAGAAAGTGAAGCTAGTCACTGATAACTATTTTCCTCCATTTTAGCTTATGCTTGCCAAACAGCAGAATATTATATGAAAATAGACTGTATTTCTGGGCAATATCATTTTTGCAGGCAACAGTCTCAAAGAAATAAGCTGAGCACTTATTACTTGTAATTTGTACAGAAACATTCTTCAGCATGAGATTTCAATTCTGTCAAAAGAAAGGCCATGCCTATGTGGTTTTATGCTAATGTAGATGCTGAAATAATGAGCCTAACTTTTCATCTCAATTTTACTATCATTTTCATGCCGCTTTGCTCGAAATGTATTAAATATTAATGTCCTATAGGTGTTTGTAATATGGCTCAACTTATAACTACAGCCATTGGCTTTGATGCTTGTGATGTGCAGGCTCTTCCTATATATCTGGATAAGCTTTTCAATCAGTATGTTGCCATAATACTCTCTGTGACTTTTGTTCTGGCTTTCGGGGAGGTATATTTTCTTATATATTTCTTGCTTAGAAGGTCAGTTTAAACTTTTTATTTGGACTTAAATGGAGTTTGATTTCTTGATTCCTTTTAATCGTCAGGTTATTCCACAAGCAATATGCTCTAGATATGGACTTGCTGTAGGTGCAAATTTTATATGGCTGGTGCGAATTTTAATGATCATTTGCTATCCAATAGCTTATCCAATTGGAAAGGTAAACTTGTAGACTGATATTGGGAATTCTCTAAGATTTAATATGGCTACAAAACTTCATATATGTTGTTTGTTTGGGGGATGCTGTTTTATTGAAGTCTTGTTTCTAATTGCAGTAGAGGAGCCATAAGGCACTTAAATAAGTTAGATATATCTGAGACTTTTAATTTTCTAGCATGGGTCTTTTATGACTTTATGGCAACTAATAGTGCATCTAATTTGATAATTTGTTCAAAAAAAATAAAACATTTGAATGTCTCTTTCTGATCTCTGGAAGAACTTCTTTTCGCCATATTTCATACTTTCAATAACTGTACATATTTTCAGTTTGACACCAATAGTGTGCAGCTGAAAGAAGCATGAGTAATTCTTAATTTTCACAACCTATACATCTCTCGGAGGTGTGGGGTCTGTTCCTCGTCTCATAAATGACATAAAGGTTTTCAATGAATCCTGCTTTTATGGCTTTGAGAATTGCTGCCCACTGTAGATTGTTACGATTTAGGTTGTCAGCACTTTAAAGGAATGCTGAAAGCAATTTAATTCAAGGATTTGAAAGAAACATGCTATTCTGTAAAATAACAATCAATATACGGTCTTTGATAGAGGTGAGTTGGCAGAAGGTTCTTGCAACCAGACGAAGTAGCAGGCATAAAGTTTTGTTGGTTAGAGTACAGCAAATGCCTGTTTTATGATATTAAGTATGCGCTGTGGGCAAATTTAACTATGTTTTACTGAATATTTCTCCATTTTTTGCATGTTCTTGGCCTGAAATTCATGGTAGTTTGTGGGACCTGGTCTATTACCATTACAAGTATATTTTTTGAGTAAATAGAAAACTGAGAAGGTGTGTGCATGTACTTGTATTTAGGTTCGCTTGTAAAGGATGTTTGTCTTTTTCTTTTTTCCTCTTATGAGTTCTTTTACTTTCTTTTCCTTGTCTCCTTGATTACGGTTTTTGTATGGTCTTGTCTCAAACAATTTATGATTATTCTGCACCTGTTACTAAAATGAATTAATTATCTTCTTCTTTTTAGTGCTGACAACTTAATTGAATTGATATACTTATATATAGATTCTAGACTGGGTATTGGGGCATAATGAAGCTTTATTTCGGCGATCTCAGATAAAAGCCCTTGTCTCTATTCACAGCAAGGAGGTAAAGTGAAACAATCAGTGATAACATGAATGCTTTGTGAATTATCAATTTAAGAATGACGAAGATAATCAATTTATACTTTTGGCTGTCCATCATAATAAGAATTCTTTTCTTGATATATGTAGGCCGGTAAGGGAGGTGAACTCACACATGATGAGACGACAATTATTAGTGGAGCACTAGATTTGACTGAAAAGGTATGCACTGCAATGGCACTGGCATGTTGGTTTTTATGTCAGTGCTAAACTTCCGATGACATAGATGCTTCATTTTAAAAAAATGAAAATCCAGAAAAGCTGCCAAAACTGTTCCTTTGCTTTTATTTTATTCTGGTGTCTGTGTTGATTTTTCCATGGTTTTTTGTTGAAGAATTTATGGTATCCATGCAAAAAGTTTATGGTTGGTTTTGGGGTAAGTTTTCAGTGGTTAAAGGTATCTTCATGTTATGTATGCATTGGAAGCATATCCAACTGCTACCCTTAATTTGATTTTCATCAATTACAAATTATGGGATTTCAAGCTGCTTAATGTGTTATAGTTAGCATCTCAACTCGCTAACTTCGCTACTTTTTGTTTCAACAGACTGCTGAGGAGGCTATGACCCCTATTGAATCAACTTTTTCCTTGGATGTCAATTCGAAGTTGGACTGGTAAGTTGATTTTGAATATTATTGTCATGTCAATTACTTATTTACTTTCTTTTACATGCATATTTTTCTTTTTATATACCAAGTATACATCATTATTGGCTTGCTAGTTGTCAAAGCTAAATTCCTTATATGGTCACCCCTTTTGTTACTGTTTGATTGTCCCATGACTTCTGCTATACACAACGTGCATTACACATGCTTGTTGACTTGTGCATTTGTGTGTCCTTTCAATCTATTCTGCTTGTGTGCCATAGTGCTCATATTTGTCAGGTAACTTTGGTATTTTAATCAAATGTCTGTTCCCTTATGAATGCAAAAGTTCTAGAACATATTGTATGCAATTTGTCGTTTACTCATACCTCTATGGCTTGTTTTTCCCAATTAATAACTCAGGGAGGCTATGGGTAAAATTCTTGCTCGAGGTCATAGCCGGGTACCTGTCTACTCAGGAAATCCAAAAAATATTATTGGACTTCTGCTGGTGGGTGTCAGAATCTGGATAAATTGATAACATTTGTTATGCGTTAGCGCTCCTGGTGTTGAACATTTGTAGCCCTGTTAATTGTTAAGTTTATTTCTTCCCTTTCTTTTGCTTGTTTTAATTAGGTGAAAAGTCTTCTCACTGTACGACCCGAAACAGAGACTCCAGTTAGTGCCGTTTCCATCCGGAGAATTCCAAGGTGTTCTTTATTCATCTTTAGACCTGCTTATAATTCCGTTTCTAATATCGGTAAAAATTATGTAATATTCATTCACATGTGGAATGTTTTTCCAGGGTACCATCAGATATGCCTCTTTATGATATATTGAATGAATTTCAAAAGGGCAGCAGTCATATGGCAGCTGTTGTGAAGGCTAAAGGAAAAAGCAAGGCTCTTCCACCAATGATCGATGGAGAAAAAACTGAAGAGAGCAAAACCAATTGTGAGAATTCTGCTCTGACAGCTCCTTTGCTGTCCAAGAATAACGAAAAGCCGGAAAGTGTTGTTATTGTTGACGTTGAGAAGCCTTCAAGATCTAGCAGTCTGAACCGGTTAGCCTCTTCACCACGTAATGATGCATCAACAAATTCATTGGCTTATGCATCTGAGGACATTGACGATGGTGAAGTCATTGGTATCATTACCCTGGAGGATGTATTTGAAGAACTTTTACAGGTAAAATAGAGCTGTCTAGAAATCTGACTTCCATTCAGTTTGTGTTTGTGCATTGCTGCCAGATTGTATTTTGATGATTTTATTGAACAATGCAGGAGGAGATTGTCGATGAAACAGATGAATATGTAGATGTTCATAAAAGGTAGTACAGTGTAATTTGCAGCTGTGGGGATGTGGGATTATTGCAAAAACCATGAATGAAACTGATTGCTGTTTAATTTCTTTTGCAGAATCCGTGTGGCTGCAGCTGCAGCTGCTTCATCTGTGGCACGGGCTCCATCAAGTCGCAGGCTACTTGGCCAGAAAGGAGCAGCTGTAAGTAGATAATCTATTATTTACCTGGTTTACATTGTGGACGTGCGGTTCATTTGCAAAGAAACATATAATATATGTGCAAAAAATGATCGAGCAAGGAAAGCAGGTGTTTTGAAATTAGGTTTTGGTATGGATCCTTTTAGATCAGTCAACTTTCTTGGTTGCCCAAGAAAGTGAATGAACAAATAGTTTCTTTCCTAACAATACATAATAGACGTAACGTAATGAGTCCTTATGCATCATTATTGTGGCGTACAAGGGTATATTTTTCCTGCTTAACCTTCTCAATATCTTTAGGATAATATTCACCCAAAGTTTCTCCTTGTGGCTGGCTCTCAAGATTGTGTTTCTTGTAATTATTCTTCAGGGAAACCAAAGTAGGCAAGGGACTCCGAAGAGATCTGTTGACAGTGAATTAATTTCAACAAAGAAGCCTCCGAGTGAGTCTCGTCTTCAGAGCAAATGACAAGACATTCGAAAGTTGATGCGGTTTCTCCCCACATCCCAAAGTGGAGAAAAATTTTATTTTCATTAATAGAAGATGAACAATAAAATCATGTAATTAATTCAAAATTTTGAAGTTTAATCAGCCAATATTCTAATGCTTTGTGACTTAAATCTCTTTTTGTATGGTTGCGTTGAATATGTACAAGGGGGAAATCAGAAATGTACTAAGGTTAGGACTTAGTACATTGTGACATGTGATTAACCGTGACAAAAATCACATGTGACAAAAATGTTTCTGCTGATGCTTTTGCAGCATATCTGATTAACCGTGCGTGAAAGATTTGATTGTATTTACTGGAGGAAGGATATTTGTACGGAGAATGGCAAGGAAGATATTTCTAAATTTTATGAAAGAAGCTGGAAGGGTTTTCACTTATCAGTTATTTTTGAAAGTATAAAAAGTGTTTCGTAACACTGATTTTTATTATTATTATTATTTAAATTTTATTTTACAATAATTTTAATTTTAAAGTTATAACACATCCTAGAATGGAAGATAAAATGCACAAGTTGTTTGGTTTGGTTTTAGATCAAATGGGTGATGGAAATGGGGTAATAAAAGATTTCGAAATTTGTAAAGATATATATTATTTAATGAATATTTCATCATTTAATATGAAAAATTGGGATAGCTAAGGTTATTTTATTTGATACACCAGCCTGTGTTGACGAGCTTGAATTTTATTGAGCCAAGTTTAGTACTATTGGCGAATTTGAATTAACATTGTTTATTTATTAGGTCGAGCCTGATATGATTCGTCGGAGGTTTATACTAAATTTGGTTCGTGTATGTACTTAATTTTTTAAGTTAACATAATTCATTTAATGTTTATATGATCTAATTTTTTTAGTATTTTTTTAATCTTTTTTTATTAAAAATTGTTTCATACAAATAAAAATAAATTTTTTTTTAAATATAAAAAAATATTTTAAAAAATTAAGAAAGAGAAGTTTTCACTTCTTTTTCTATTAAATATATATAACATTTATTTTATTTTAAAAATATCTTTGTTAATTTTTTTTTAAAAATATTTTATTTTAATCAAATCAAATATTTTTTACGATAATTTTAATAAAAAATTATTTTATTTATTATATTAAATAATTTAAAAAAAATTTATTTTAATTTTAAAATATTTATTTTTTTTAAAGAGAAGTAAAAGCTAAGAATTTAAAAAACTGTCCTTCGTTTCTAATGACTTTGATGCGTCAAATTTTTACTATTTACATGATAGGTTCAGTCAATTTTGTACTGTTCATAAATTACACCCATAGAACTGACCGATCCATTTGCCATCTCTATCATCATCTCAATCCTATACGTTCATTTTTTGTTGTGCGGACATTATTACTTTTTTTTGCTTCAAACTGCTTTCACATGGGCACCAACGACCACGCACATATTTGGATATAATTTGATCGATCAATCTCAATATCTAATCATCTGTGTGTGCGGGCGTGCGCCAATATTATTACGGTTTTTGCTTCAAACTGCTTTCACATTGACATCAACCACATGTTTGGATAATTTGATCAATCCATCTCATCTCAATATCTAATCATCTGTGGGGTGTTGGCGTTTTTGAGGATAAAGATTTTTCTATATTGAATAGAGAGAAACTATCAAAGTACAAATAAACTTTCTACTGTGTTGTTTCTGGTTATCCCACTTTACCGAGTACAACTGCTGCACAGTTGCAACCGTGGAGCTGAAGATGTGAACATATTGTACAACTGCTGTCCTTGTGCACTCTAAGGACTAGCTGATAACTTAACTAACGTACTAACAAAATTCATAAGCCTACTACTCACCTTCTTCAAGCTTATTCATCCCAACGTAGAAGAATCACCGTACACCTCCATATGATGTAAAACCGAGTTCCCGGCTCCCGGACAAGGCTGGAACACTGTTGCCACTAGCGAAGCTTTCGGATCCCAGTTGAGGTTGAGTCTCTGTCTTTTGCCATGTTCAACGAGAAGAGAAGAGTATATTGTACGTATACTTCGAATTTCGGGTGCGGTGTAGCTTTTTATATAAAACTGTAATGTGTAGCTGTTAAGCAATAGGGGAAAGGTTGAGGAAACAAGGTATATATAGCGAAACTGGTAGCGGGTGAGAATAGTGAAGGTCCCAGAGAATCAAAAATTGACAAGACAGAGTCCTCTGCATGTCTCCCTGCCAAATCACCTGGAAAATGACTCACTATAACTTATCCTTATTCCAAGGCCCTTCCCTGTCTCTATATGGCTGGAATTGTCCCCCAGTCTGCAAGATACCATCAACCGATGCCCCAAAATTCCGCAAGGATTTGGATGGATTCGTTACAAATCCTCTTTTTAATAATACGCGCGCGCTCACAAACGCGCAATACGTTAATCAAGATTATAAGCTACCGGCAAACAGTATCATCAGCTGTGGTTCACGTTCAAGCTAAGGCAAAAGAGCTTAGTTTCGTGCCAAAAAATATGCATTTCGTGCAGGGAATTTGCTTTGGATTAAATTACATATACTCGTTTACGGTGCCTGCTGTAGCAAATGGGCATCAAGTTCATCCTCACTCTTACACGGGTAATTAATTTTTGTTTGACTGGAAAATTGGTTACTTAAAAGAATAAAGAATTTTAAATTCTTGATCTTGTAAAAATCTTGTGACGTTCGATCGTGTTTATTAATATGGTGAACAAATTAACTATGAAATTTATCATGGGAATAACAAAAAGAATACTGTTTGCTTACATAAACAAACATATTGTTGGTTAGTCTATCTTCCAACAGTCTCGTCGCTGTAAGTAGCAAACTCAACAGAATTCCCGAAACAGTCAGATTGATCAATTTGGATGAGTAGAATCCTGATGAATGGATGAACCTTCATGAAAAAATTCAAATGAATGAGGAAGGCTTGGTTACGCATGCATGCATGCTTGTATATGTATGTATACGTGTATGTATGCAAATACGCTCTCATAGCACATTTAAAATTATACTTCGTAATTCATACATGGGGAATTATGAGAGACAGAGAGAGATCCATAGGCAAAGTTGTTTATATCTGTATTATAATATACTTACAGTATTCTCCGTCACAACAGACTACAAAATTAGAGTAATACAAAGCTAAGAGCTGCAATTCATCGTTGCTAATCAAAAGAAAGAAAATAAGATAGATGAGTTGAAAGAATAAGAAAATTTAAGTCTCCTTCTCAAAACTATAGATGCAAAAACTTTCAGCAAGCTTCTAATTAAGAATACTTGTGCCAACAAAGAAGCATGGTGATGCAGACTTTCATGATATGCAGCTTCCCTTTCTGCTGCCTCACCATTCTCTTCCACTTTGCAAATCTTCTACCCATCCTTCTCATGTATCAAATCAACTCAATTGTTTCCTTGATATTGCACTAGCTAAGCAGCAAAACTTCAACTAATTACCAGGTAAAGTTCATCCAGATCTTTTATATATTTATATGTCCATATTACAAGTGCCAAGAAATGATCCTGTAGCCAAACTTGGATCACACGTATACTCATAGGCGTTAAGAGGGTCCACTTTGTATCAATATCAAGAGCTGATCTCTCTCTTTCACTCTGTCTGTGGATTCAAAGTCTGAAACGTTTTTTTTTTATCATTTGAACTTGCCGGCCACTGATTATTGTCAGCTTTGTAAAGCATAGTTTTAGGTACCAAACAAACAAGAACCTTATCTTTTATAGTTACTAAACCCACAGGGTTGTCCTTTCTTGGACATTGATAAGCACATTAACAAAGTAAAGGAGAGGAACTTTTTGATGACCCCATCAAACTAGAAACAACAGCCTTACATGAGCAGCTATCAATCTCCTATTCTGATCATATACGATATATAGAGCAACTTCCCAAGGACCCATTTTTCATCTGTTCTTGCCACTAATGGAGGGACCAAGAACAAAAAAGTTATATATACATATATGTATATATGACCCCCGTAGCTAAAGCAAGCAAAATCACAATCTCTTTGGGTCTAAATCCACGCTTCAAATCCATGTCCCATTTGTCGTGCAAAAGTGAAACAAGATAGGTCTTATCCCTTATCCCAAAGCACAAGAACATCAAAGATAAAGATCTTCATAGTAAGAGATAGATTTACGCGGACCTTGAAACTAATGAAACCGGATAACATTTGGGTCCAAGTTGACAATGTTTTGGACACGGTTGATAGCTAAGAGTGTAGACCAATGGGGTTCGGACACATGGACGTTGCTAGGATATTAATGAATGACATGGAATACAGGGGCTACAGATTTAATAAGAAATTGGAGACAAGTGATATGAAAGACTGGAAAGTACATAAATACGTTGTCCTGGCTTAATTAGCTCTTATTGAAATAAAACAGAGAAAGAGGAATACTCCAACCTGGTGGAAGGTTCTATCTTTTGATTAATTTCAGCACTCTGTTCGGGTCAGGGGAAGAAGAATAGTAATGGTGGGATTGGGAAGCATAATTGTATCTGCAGTTAAGGATGTGACTAACTGAAACACCACATTCACAATGCCCTTTAAAGAAACATCATGAAAGGAGCTACCCGCAATGGGTAGATGGATAAATATAGAAATAATTATCTTATCTACTTAATCGGATTTGAAAAAGTTGATTGAAATTTCAACTGTTTGGAAAATTATTAAAATTGTACACTTTTTTAGTTTTCCAATCAAAGATAAAATGTAGTGTAAATGCTGTTTCTGGTGATAAGCATGATGAAAACAATGAAATGCCATGCAGTAATTGATCATCCATGTTTGTACTTCTTGGCAAATGCAGAAACATTCGGAAATGAAGTCTATAGTTACGAACAAACAAAGCACTGAACTGAACGTCTGCAATCAGGACGAAGGATCTCTTCATTTTAGAGCATTTTATGATTAAAATGCTATTACTTTTGATTTACCATATATTATATATCAGATAAAAACATTATGTAAGAATTGCTTTCAAATATTTTAATTTGCTATTCTTACAAAAGTAAGCTAAAATATAACAATTATAAGGAGCCCTTAATTTAATTATCAGAAAGCCTTGGATAATTAACACTTGAAGTAATAAAATATCAATAAACACTATATATAACATGTAAAAAAAAAAAAATATGTAATGCTTATCGTGCATATATGAATATAGAATATAAAGTTTTTAAATAAGATGCGTATCTGTTTAAGTTACAGATATGACATTCTCAAAATTAAAATTTTCTCTTTATTCTCTATATACATCGCAGTATCTTTAATAGAAAAAAGAAATTTTAGAATTTTAATTATCGATACTTTTTTTTTATAAAATTAAAGAGGGAACATAACCTACTTTAATTAGTATTTGCTAAGCCTTCTTACTAAAGGTTTAAGTATAATAATCTATATCCTACATTGATTACCCAATTAACCCGTTAACAACGTGAAGTCTAAATTACTTTAGATTATATAATTAGGTTTATTCACTCAATAATTATTTCATTAGCCTGTTTTAATAAAATTATAAATAATATGATTAATATAAATTTATAAATATATAACAATCATCCACTTGGATGACATTAATCAATTTTAAAAATAAATAATTTTAATTACTTAAAAAAGAGTCTCGAACTAATAATAAAGAAAATACTTTATGTGATTACATTAAAAAAATGATAGTTATGAATTTAATGTCTTGAAATAATCTGATCTAATTTAATTTTTAATATTGAACTACGACAATTAATATATCCTATTATTTACATATAATCAATCTAAAATTACAAATATTATAAATTAAATTGACATGAATCTTAAGATTAGTAGTATAATAAGGTGTAATGTTTAGATGTAATCATAAAAAAATCCATCATTATAGTTGTCGATCCTCATTATAGTTTTTCATCTTTATGCTTCAATATTGAAGCTAGAAAACTATCAGACTCTAATAAGTCTATATGTCTGCGACTACTATAACTTTATTCTTGAAACTTTATATAGTATCAATATACGTATCCAATATATCATTAGCTTCATAAATCCATATCATCAACTACTATTTTCTTAATTTCAAGACTTTATATGATAATAATAGATATATTAAATACAATTGTCATGCTTGAGATTTATAGTACATCTCAACTAACATATTAAACAACCAACATAATATGATGTGTAATATCTTGCATTTACTGTTAAGGGCATTTTTGATATTTTTAAAACATGCATGTCTAGGTATCATTAACTAATAGTCAGTATTAAATTAAAGCCCAATGTGAAAATTAGAAATAATTAGAAAAGAAAAATGAATAGAATAGGAATTTGGATTTGAAAATTTTTGATTTCAGGAATTCGGTCAAACGAATAAGAATATTTGTTCAAATGAATAATTCGATCGAATGAATTAAGGGTGCCAACAAGTCCGAGAAGGTAAGAGAAATTCTATCGAACAAATCCTATTCGATTAAATGAATAACTTGACTTGTTCAAAAAAATTTAAGACAAAATTTTCTAAAGAGTCATTGAAATCTTTTGAGCAAAGGGTTGAATCATTTGAACGAATTGATCGATTCGTTTGATTGAATCTCGTTAAGATTGGATGACATGATCATTTTTGTCCCTTCTAAAATTTTTCTTCCTTTATAATTTAAGTGCATTTTAGTAATTTTATCTTCTATATTATAAATATAGGTCAATAGTAAAAAATCATTTGTTCTTTTTCTCTTTTCTTCTTTCTTTCTCCTTTCTCTCTTCTCTTTCTCCACAAATTTCTTTCCTTTAATTTTTGGCATACCAATCAATTAAACCACAAATCCACATCAAAATTCATCACTTCTATATCATCTTTACACTCTAACAACTTTATTTTGTCAATTTAAGCCAAAAACAACAAAGGAAGAAATTAGAGTTTGGAGACTGACTCGAGTTTTCAAGCAACCAATATCATATACAATGATTATAGACTTCTATTAACTTTTTGGTAAGTTCATTAAACTTGCTTAAGCATTATATTTTCATTTAGATTAATTGTGTAATTAGAGTTAATATTTATCCATGAATAATTCGGCTTTCATATCGCGAATATTCTAGTTAGAATACGTTAGTTAAGACGTATAGTAGATGGATATATGATTAGCTAGTTAGAAAACTTGAATTTGAAAGAATGTACTGATCTCAATTAGATTATTATACTTAAGTATATGTAGTCTTATTATAGTATAGTCTGGTGAGTCCAAGTATTGTATTCACAAGGAGTATTTTTTTCAAGAATCTAATTAGGTTATGTCTAAGTCAAGGTCTAATAGTAAAAGTAGAATAAATGATGGATCAATTTTAAAAAAAAGAATTATCCCAATCAGAAGATAAAAATTATTTGATGCATGAAAAATATATTTTATTCAAAAAATTAATATTTGATTAAGTTGATGTCTTTAAATTAATTGATAAAAATATGTAAGAAAAATATTTAAGATATTTAATGTGAAACTCGTCCCTTAGTATTATGAGAATAATAGAGAATTCCTCAAGAGTGTCCGTGCATGTTATCGTGTTTAGATTATACACGAGAGGGTATAAAACTTGAAGATTTTGTTTTAAGTAAGATTATGATATGGGATATGAGTCAATGAGAAAGAATTGGATTTTTGGCCTTAAAATCATCTCCAATTGAGAAAATTTTTCTATCATTTTTGTAAAACTCAGAGAGTGCTTTCCAATGATATGTTATGAGTTCCGTGTCAATATCTGAGTCAAAAGTTATGATCATTTGAAGTGGTAGTCCTTGGGAGGAGGACCAGAAGCAAAGGTATCGATACGTTTAGGGAAACATGTCGATATGTTGGGACTGAGGCCAAATGTTTTGATGCCTTTGAAAAAGGGTATCAACACCTTTCAAATTTGAGGGTCAAACGTATCGACACGTTATAGGCATATTGAATAGTAAACAGTGTCAGATGTATCGATACCTTAGCAAAGGTATCGACACCCTGGTGACGGAGATGAAGTGTGCTTATGACGAAATGTGTCGATACGTTGGGGAAGCTTGTGAACAGTATCTTGGCTAAATGTATTGATACATTGGGGCAAACGTATTGATACATTATAGGAAAAATACCAAAGATATCGATACGTTTTGAAACGTATCGACACCTTTGAGGATTGCATAGCTTATATACGTCGGACAGGGGAAGCGTCGTCCCCATTTGGTTTCTTTGCTTTCTCTCTCTACCATAATAGTAAAAACCATTCTCTCTTATCATTAAAACTGATCTCAGTCATTTCTCAACCAAACTCAGAATCAACACCAGAACCCCAAAATCTCCTTGGATCAGAGTTCTAACCGTCGGATCGTAAGAATTTAGGAGAAAAAAAGGTATGATAAATAGTAATCAAAGAGAGATTCAAGCTAAAAAAGGGCTTCAAACTCACCTACCAGTTTGGGTAAGCTTGTTCTTCAACTTTTCTCTCTCATTTAAGCTATTATTTCGCGTAGATCTAAGAATATATAGCTCGGATACTATTTATAAAACCCTAGAATTTGGAATTTTTTTAAGTTATCATTTAAATCGATGAATTAGAGGGCTTTGATAGCTATTGGTGTTGAAATATATGAAAATACTTGATAGTGGAGTGAGATCATATATTACAGTGTGTTAGAGAGAGAGAGGAGAGAGAAAGGGAGAGAGGGGTGTGAGAGTAGCATGAGCATGCATTGTATCATGCACGCACATCATAACAGATCGTAAATTTGTATTTGTATGTGTATCCAGGTGCGACAACTGAGATAGGAGGATCTCCACCGTAAGGAGGATACCGAGAGGGTGGTTTCTCACTCCAGAACAGTGAGTGGACATTTGTTTCCCTTCACCTCGTTTTATGTTATTTATGAATAATTATAATGCTAGAGATGATAGCATACAATATGAATGTGTATGTGTATAACTGAAATGAGGTGGCGTTGGATGTATGTTGTATGATGGTCGAGAGGGTCCCTTGTTTGTGATAGAATAGGCTTGTGATGAAACCTAGATTGCTATGAATATGAGGCCGGAGGCCAATGTTATATATATATATGTGAATGTGGCATAGTCGAGTGTAATGATCGGGGTACCATATTTGTTGATTTGGATTTATGAGCCAGTATGTCTTGTTTATTGTTTTGGCCTTGTGAGCTACAGATGATATTTTTAGCCTGGTGAGTTAACGATGATTTGATTTGCCCTGATGGGCCATTGATATCGATTATGTGTGCCATGTCATTGACTATCTATGGGCAATGATTGACCATACAGTTCGTAGAGAGTGGGTGGAATCCAATAGTCCCAGGGTGAGGATTGACCATACAGCTCAGGATAGAGTGGGTGGAATCCAATAGATCTAAGAATGTGGATTTTCCACATAGTCCAAGATGGGATGGGTGGAATCCAATATGTCTAGGCTATAGCATGCTAACCATTTATATATATAAGTATTCATGAGCACACATCCCCAACTAGGATTGCGGATCAGCCATACAGCTCAGAGAGAGTGTATGGGATCCTATAGATCGAGGGGTCAAAAGCGTATTTGATTTGTATTGACTTTTACAGTCATATAAATTATGCCATATCACATTTGGTTTGGATTTTGAGGGTTTTTCGAAATCAGTGTATCTATATTCATTTGCTATATTGTTTTCTTGTCTACTCACTGAATATTTTCTTAAATACTGACTCCTCACTTCCCATTTCAAGTTAGCGTAGTCGAGCATGGTATAGCATAGTTAAAGCAAAATTTTAGCACAGTTTTCAGGTACTCGATTCAGGTTTTTCTATTATGATCCACTATATATAAAAACATTTGTAATGAAATGATTTGATGTATTTGGTTTGATCAAAGATATTTTGTATTTTATTTTGAGAAAATACATATATAACATTAGTTTATTTGTAATTGAGTTTGAAAATAGGTACTAATCGTTAGAGATATACCCTAGAACCAATCGTGTCATATGGTTCAGGGTTGTTATTTCTTTGTATATAAACTTTGTAATTACTTGTAAAAATGTTTACATTTAATAAAATGGCATTTCTGTATCT
>JAVXUL010098995.1:0-20380 GCA_035590515.1 Trichilia minutiflora | reverse complement strand
AATTAAATATTTATTATATATTTATAATAATAAAATTTTAATTTTAAAAAATTAAATTAAAAATATTTGTTGTTATTTATTTAGTGTTTTTATTTTTTTATTAATTTTTTTAAATTATAATTATTTATTATTTAATTAATTAATTAATTAATATAAACGGACTGGCTCGTTTAGCCCATTAACCCGACGGATTAGGTTAGGATTGAGAATATCAACCCGTTTCTTAAACAGGCCAACCCGACCCAACCCGTTTTAATGCTTGGTCTGAAATGGCCTGAACCGATTAAGTTCAGCCTGGTCCATTTGACGGCCCTAATCAAAACCTAATATCAAACTACCTGAAGTTCGAGTCTCTTTCTCAAACTCCCTCAATAGACACTCTCTAGGAGACTCAGGATCAGCATCAGAGCTCAAGCCAGATGAAACATGCTCTAAGCACCAACATATTTAAGAAATCGCTTGCTACTAATTCAGTAATATCATCCAACATATTTGTAAATCAATTTAGTGTCCATGTAGTTTTTTTGGTCAAGAAATTCATCCATAGCTAGTGGAGATTCCAAATCTGTCAATTTTGAAATCAGTATACCATCTGAAGCTAAGTCAGCTCTTCCATGGTTGATCCTGCACTACATACAGTATAATCTTCATGTTTGATGTCATTTACTGGAATTTTGTCTATGTGTCTATCACAGCTATTTGCTTTGAAATTACATTCCATCTCCCCCTCAAGGTTTATGTTGTCAACTTTAATTATCTCATCCACATTCCAGACTGTGGATTGTATGAACAGGTTCCAACTGTTCCTTTCCAGACATTTCTATCCCCTTTTCAACCACAGTGAACTCAGCATAGTCACAATCACTATCACTAATATCTTTAGCAGACTCAAAATTCTTATTAGGTGGCTCCACATGTTCAGATAATAAAATCAAACTCTTCTGGACAATGCAAGTTCCCTTCATTAAGTTGCTCATACAAAAATTCAATTGACTTGGAGAGCTCCAAACTTAGAATTAGTGAAACTTCCTGATAAGCCTTGACATCATAAGATGTAGATGAGAGAACAGACCTGTGGTCTAAGTTTTTTGGAACACTCCTTACCCTCCTTAGCATATTATTGTCAATATTCATCTCCAAACTTGTAACAGATTCCAGGGGGCAGTTGACCTATTCTATGTTAAGCTCATAAGCTCAGCAAAATTCATACTGTTCTTCGGTTCAACCAGATTGTCTTTCAGTGCTGAGAAACAGAAGCTAACTTTCAGCATATCACCTTTAGCCTTGCCTGCAAGCTTAAAGCTTGTGATCCACTTACCTGAGCTTTTCTTCCCCTCCAACTCCTCCAGTGTGAGTGGTACCAGTCTAGTGAGATCAACCCAGTGTTTCCCTATATCAACTCCTGGAGCCCCAACTACAGAAGCATATATCAAAGAGAGCTTCACTTCATATTTTGCTGAATTATGAGCCCCCGTTCTACTACCATATACACAACATTTATGCATCAAATTATCTTCAAATTCAGCAGCACCCTGAGAAACCCTTGATGGCCGGGTTCCTAACACCTCGTCCTTCCTCTTCCAATAAACACGCAAACTGATGTCACTGAAATTCGTTGGCAACCATTCAGTTGAATGCACATGGAGACAGAAAGAAGTACTGAACCTATGCTGCTTAATGTGTGCTAAAGCTTTCAGTGGCTTCTTCCACTCCCATAATACAGATGATTTTTTGTCCTTGTGCGACACAATTTCATGGAAGATTCTTGAGTTATGGTTCAATTTTGGTTCTGTGAAACGGGTTCTTTCAACAGATTTGGACCTGCTACCGTACTGGGAAATCAAAGTCTTTCGTGGTGCATTTTGCAAGTACAGAGATTTGCTTATTGCCTCAATGTCACGCAACAACTGATGACTACTCGAATTCACATCACTACTATCATCTCCAGACTCAGTTTTCGACGAATTCATTTCCTTATAAAACAAAAGACAAGGCCTTTACACCCGAATCAAATTCAGCATATAAGTACTCATGAATTCAACTTTTCAACATATCTCCGATGACCCAATTGGATCATAAACCCAACAAATGAATAAAAGAGAAATAAGTATTCGAGCAATAAGAAGAACAAGACACATCAATCTACAAATACACAACACATTCCAACATTTTCTTACAAATAAACCTATCAAACACCTCATTTAGAAAATCAATAAAAGGAAAAAAAATCTAACAGCAGTAATTGGAATTGTCAACCAAAAGCAATTCATAAAAACAAGAAGCTTACCTCAAATTGAATTCTCCTTTCAAAGAGGAAACTAAGTGACTCTCACTCACAGCTTTTGAGCTGGAACAGAGAGAAGGTAACGACATTGTTTGATTTATCGGGTACTCTCTTTGGAATCAAAGAATTTACTTTATTTTATTTACTTTGCTGCAAAACTTCTTCACCGACGTGGTAACCGCGATCAAAATAAATGTTGTCCGTATGTCCAAGTGCAAAATGATGGTGGACTCTTTTTTACTACTCTATAAAGTGATATGCTATGCTCGATTTCACCTACAACTAGATCATAGCATTACTTATTTATTATGAGATCCCTTAGGTTTAGCTAATTACACAAATATTCATCGGGTTTCAACAATTACAAATAAGTAAAAAGACCCGAAACATGTTTTCTGATTTTGATTTTGTTTTTGAAGGGTAGAACTATTTGAATATGTTGATACATGCAAATTCTTCTCCTACTCCGACCACTAGAATAACATCCTCTTCTTACTTACTAAATTTGTAATGGACCTAAAAATTATAAAGAATAATTAACAAAAAAAATTAGTAATATGATAAGAACTTAGTAATATGATGAGGTTTTCTAAGAAGGATTGTCTAAAAAGAAAAAGAAAAAAAGCCAACAATTTAACAGTTTAATTTTTAAGTGCATGCCCCATTTGTTTGTTTTTCTAACTTTTTATAGCACAAGCTCAACTACCAGCATGTGTGGTATAATCACAAAATTCTTAGGGACTATGGGTTATAACCCTTTTTTATGAGATATAACCACTTGACTACAAGATTTTCCCCTTAATTATGAAAAAATCCACAAATTTAAGCATTTTAGTAGTTATATTGAAAGTATTTTCTACTATGAAAAACATTATTTAAGAATCCAAATTATGCATATATGGACTTTAAATTTTTTTGACAATATTAAACATTCATATATATATATATATATAAAATCAAATTAAATAAAAAGCATAATAATTATATCTCTTTTTGGATTAATCCAAATAACAAACTATTTTCGATTGCCTCTAAACATATCTATACGTTTGTTTGTTAGCAATAGTTTCGGTTTAATGATTTCAAGGCTGATTTGGGGTTGTTTAACTCTTATTTTAAATTTCACCAAATTTAAAATTAAGTTTTTGCACTTAGAAAAAGTGTTTCGCAAACACAAAGATAAAGAAATATAAATAAATTAGTTTTCTTTCATTTCATCATCTTAATTTTATTTTTCTTTCACAAAGAAAACCTTTGTGAATCAAAGGCAAACATTGTTTCCCTTATTCCCTCTATTGTCGTCCCTTCCTCTTCGTTTTTCTATATTATTTTTCTTTTATTTTTAACCAAATAAAACAATTGGTGGAACATGATTGGTGGATTTCAAATCCATAAATATAATTTTAATAAATAAATAGATAATAATGCATTTATAAATAATTTAAATATAAATAATAAATGATTAAATCTCCAACATCAATATTACATTAACAACATAAGTATTAACAAGATTTTTATACTTGTCAAAATCTTGTTGATTTAAAACAAACAACAAGACTAGGATGGACTAGATTATGACATTTGGCATCATCAAATGATGCCATGTGTCATCTTTTAATTAATTTGATAATAATTATTAAATAATAAAATATGACAACCCTAATTACCTATAAGCCTCCAAATTATATGTAAATCATATTTATAGTATTTTATAAATATTGGAATATTATAGGTGCTAAAGTGTCAATACCAAAAAATTTATTTTTTTATCAATAAAGAATAAAATTACCTTCCGATTAACTTGTCATAGTAATTTAATTTTTCGTTAATATGAAATATCATTAACTATGTTAATTATTTTTTAAATCTATCGTCAACTTCTTGTGTGCAACCCTTTGATTTTATCGTGAACTGGATATGAGTCGATATAAACTCTTTTGTATTACTATAGCACAACTTTTTATAACTGAAGTTTTCAATGATCATGAGTGACATTTAATAAGATATTATGACCCCTAAAGTATAGAGAATATATTTTTAGATAAACTCATATAGTCTTATTTACATATAGTAAAGTCTCTTTACTGTCGATTTTCGATCAAGTACAGGCCATGAAGTCAATAAATCTTTAATTCGATCATAGGATCAGAAAATCAATCATATATAGAATCCTCGTATTTGAAAACTCCTTTTCAAAAATCGTACAGTTTGACGAGAGATTTTAATCTCTGTGCATGATATTTCTGTCTAAGATCTCAATTTCAAATATTTGAACCAGTAGATTCTATATTAACCATCACTTATCCTCATATATTAAGAATACATTGTCATTAAACTTCTTTCACTAGGTATGACTAGCCTAATGTAATATACACAAGTGAAAAATACATCTTAATGCAAAAGACAGTTGTAATATCTCAAGTCAAAGGACTAATGGTATACTAGTATGATTGTGCAACGAATCATTAACTGTGAATAATCACTCATGTGATTTGCCACGTTTGATCAAGTTCAGTAATATATTCTCTAATATGTTATCCATATCTATGCTCTTGTGACATAAGACTTATCATCCAATTATTAATATCATATATTAATCCTTAGCAGCATCAAAACAAGTCAGTCATACAATGTAATTATCCTTTATGACATTATCTTAACTGAAAATATTTTTGGATGCATTTAAATCATAAATTTTGTACTTATAACTACAACTCTTTATAGATAGAATTTCGACATATAATACATCACAAGAACACATTATACATTAACAAAGAAAATAATAATGATAGCGATTAAACAAAATACAATATAAAATAGATGTCATTTTATTAATTATAAATATTTTTACAACTAATTACAAGAATATATTTACAAAAGGATAATATCCCTGAACCGTAATATGATTGATTTTAAGATATATCTCTAACACATGTAACTACTAAGATGAGGCTTTAGAGTCAATCTTTATGGTTAAGACCTTATTAATCGTTCTCTGAGATTAAACTATCCGGTATTTAATATAGGTGAGTTTTAGTATTTTTTTTATTTATTAATTTGAGGCAATTGCTTTCCCTAACATCGTGCTTTTAATCTTAGTTGTAGCTTGATCACAAAACTTAGCTAATATTTCAAGTTCGAGGCCAATCATCCCTTAATATCTTTGTTTTTATTCTTATTTAGCTCAATCTCAGGATCTATTCTCTCTCGAGTCGGGGCTTTTTTCTGAGATCACTCTTAATGTTAATGGGTCTTACATTAGGTTTTGACCCATGCAATAGGTTTTCAAAGCTTAGACATTTTATCCCCTAACACTAAACCCTTAATTTTTAGTAAATAATATGTTGACTTTTAATAAAAACTCAGACTCTAATCTAAACTAGCCCTATTTGATAACCTATTTTTGAATGCTTGCAACCATTCACAAGTAAATCTTAAATGTGATTTTAAATCTTCATCCATTTACTAATTTTTTAGTGACCCACAAGACAAGAATGCCTCTATTCTCAAACTTGCTATTGAATTATCTTGCTCATCATTGAATTGGGACTCTTTTTTTAATTTGACGGTTACTTTTAAGGTTTTCAAGTATTTTGTTATTGAACTAACATCATCTTTATCCTTGGTTGTATCAATTGACAAGGTTCCTCGGATCAATTCTCTACGAATATCCTCTTTTGTCTTCCGTATCCTTTTTTACATCTCTTTGAAATTTGAATTCTTATTTCTCAAAGTGTAACAGCCTTTTCTCTACTCTTGAAAACTATTTACAACTCAGACTCTTTAAGGATGAAGGTAAGTATCTCTGACTCTTGTTCAATTTTCATTTATGACTTAAGTTAAAATCTTATTATTTGTGTAATGACTTGAACAAATGAGACTGGCCTTCTAGCTCTTGATTTAGAGAGTGTCAAGTCAATTAGGGCTCATGCTTCTAACTAGAAAGATCTTTTGTTTGACATTGACATTGTGATCTTGGGTTTGGTAATGGTTCACATATCCAAGAATTATCTTACTCAAGAAAAAATAAAATTAAGAAAACATAAGTTACTATCCTCTTTTATTCTTTTCTTTAATTATGGTCGCTAATTTTTCTTTCATTGCTTTTACTATTATAGAATAAATGGCTGGAAAGAACAAAGTAAAACATCCTTTGGATACCTTGAAGAAGTTGGCCTCGAACAAGAAGGAATACACTTCTTAGGATTTTGACAATAATCCCATTAAAGATAATTTTTCGATTCCTTTCAAGATCATCTTCGATGAAAGGAAGTTTAAGTGACAAAATTGATAAAAGCAAAAGGATTAAAGATCCCTAAGCTAACAAGTGATGACTTTCTTGATGACAAAAGAAAATTTTTTGAACATATTATGCCCTCCCTTAATAATGTTATTATTTATGTTTCCTAAAGATATCTAAAAGTTGGTGTCAAGTGATACTAATACAACTTTATATTTTATGTACAAGCAAATTTGTATAGTGATTAACTTAACTTGTTTCTCACTTTGTGGAGAGTGTTATCTTATTGTATAAATTTTGATCATCTACTTATTGCTAGGCTAGCTTGAGCAAGCAATGATGCTTCATCTTAAATTTGAGAAGAGGGACAAAAAGGTCAATACCTTCACTGACGCTAAGATTATCAAACTATAAGAGCAGAATGAGTACTTGGTAGACCATATCGAGAAAACAAAGTTCAAGAAAGAGTGGGTATAAGAAAAAGAGAAGCTTGAGATTAGGGTCATTACTTCTATGTCCTCCTATTTAGTATTTGAAAAGAGAGTAAAAACTTTTGAATATGATCTGAATGAGGGTAGAGAGAAATGTCAGACTTTTTAACTGAGCCTAGACACTAAAAAAAAGCTTATCAAATCTTTTTTTCCAAAGTTAGAAGAGACTTAGGAGATTGTTGAGGTTATAGTTATTGAGAAGGTCAATAAAGGAATAAATCTTAGTTGCAGGACCTTTCATAATAAATTTCTTGACCTGAACCTTGATTGGCTCTATGAGACTTTAGAATGTGAAACTCCTCCTTTGATAATGCTTTTCCTCTCCTTTCTTTGATAATGTTTCTCCGTCTAATACTTAAGATGGAGAAAACTAAATATTAATGAACTTGATTTTTATTGGGGGATGTACTAACTTAATTTTATTTTTCTTGCATTTGATTTAAACTTATACTTAATAAATTTCTTGTTGGTTGCTTGCTTTACTTAAATTTACATGTTTGTTTATACAACTTAGATTAAATTTTGTTAACTAATAGTAACAAATCTAAAAGGTCTCACCTAAATAAGAGTATAAAATTTGAATTTGTGGTTCATTTTAAGGCTTTTTCTCCTTGGAATTAAATTTTTAGCAAACATTATAACCAAGTTCTAGGAATTAGTCGTGAGACTCATACCCTAATCATTGTCAAACTGAGATTAATCTTTTAATAGTCAATAGCTCACTCTTTTTGTGTAACATTTACACTTTTAAGGTATTGTTGGTCTATTTCACCTTTTATCTGAGGTTAGGTCAATTGCAATGATAATTGAGGTCTCCTTTAATCTAACTCCACGATCAAAATTCCTTCTGAACCCTTTTTTTTTTGTTCTTTTTCAGATGATGTTATTGATGTTCATTGTAACCTTATAATCATGTTTTCTTGAATAGGTTATGCCCTTATATATCTTAAACTCAAGCTCAAGGCTTAGTTGGGCTTCAAGTGCTATTACCTTAAGATGAGTAAGACTTTACAATCTTGTCATTCGGGAGCCAAACCAACAATGATGCATTGATAATACTTAAAAACATCACAATTTACTCAACAAGAAAAGTAATTACACTTTAAAAGATGAAATTACTTTAATACATTTAAAATAAAATTTACAAATTTAAGCTTAATTTTAGGGATAATACAGTTTTAACCTCTCTGCATTCTTACTTTACTTTCATCAGAGGACGTTAATTTGTATAACCTAAATCTTAAGATTTGAGTAACCTTATAAGATAATTCTCAATTTACTCTAAGTACCCTTCTCTAGGCATTTTTGTATTCATTATGAGCTATCTCAAAACTAGATCTCCTTCTTGAAAAGTTTGGTGTCAGATATTTTTACTGTATTATTTTAATACTCTTTGTTAGTCGGCCACTATCTTTATTAAAATTTGATCTTTCTTTTCTTCAAGTAGATCCAAATCTAGGAATATACCTTTATTATTTTCATCTCTATCATAATTATTGACTCAAAATATTGGTGTGTTGATTTTAATGGGGATTACTGCCTAAAACATGAAGGCTAATGAGTATGAGGTCTCCCTAGTTTTCACCTTTAGGATCGCTGTGATAATTTATCAATCCAAGCACGTTTGCATCATCTATGCTTTTTCTTGAGCATTTTTTGATTACTTTATTTGTAATTTTCACTTGTCTATTTGTCTTAAAATGAGTTGGTATTATAAAACTGAGATCTATTTGAAATTCGAGCAAAAATCTTTGAAATTAGTATTATAAAAATGTTTTTCATTATCAATAATTAGTACCCGAGGTATTTCAAACTGATAGATGATATTTTATTTGATAAAAGTTGTGATTTGCTTCTAATAATACTTGCCAAAGGCTTTACTTTCACCTACTTTGTAAAATTGTCAATTGCTACCACGATATATTTTATATTGTTGATGTCGTCCAAAGGTCAGATGATTCTCGGAGTCTTCACCTATCTAAATAATGGTAGGATAGATTAACGGGTTATTTAAATAAGATTTTAAGGTCAGAGGATTGATTAAGTATGGAAAAGGTGTTAAGTACCTATAACTTCCATTAATCAGTTATCAAAAAATATTATGATCTTATCTTTTGTTATTTGGTTAATCACAAAAATAATATAGATTTTGACTAAGAAAGGGAGAATGAACAAGGTGTTTGGTCCATCTTGGTGTTAATTAATTATTAAAGTTTTTCGGAGAACTTTCCTAATTTTATTAGGATTTTAACTGAGAAAGGGAGAGTCAACAGAGTACTCGACCCATTTTAATATTTATTATTTATTAAAACTTTCAAAGGAGTTTCTTAATTTTATTAAAAAAATGTTATTAAGAGAGAGAGAGTCAACAAGATGTTCGATCCTTCTTGGTATTTATTATTTATTTATGTTTAACCTTATTATTTAGTAAATCAATAAAAAAAGAAACTATAATTATGTCAACAATGTGGCCCCTACATATTATGATGGAAGCCGTCTTAAAACCCCTAGGGTCAGTCATCCTAACACTATAAAATCATTATCTCTACCCCTAAAAATAACTATGTGTGACTTGATCCCCAATGGCTATCTCCCAAAAAAAAAGAGAAAAAAGGACAAAAACCGGGGAAAAGGGAGGAGAAGAAGGAAAACCAAAAAGAGAGAGAACGAAAAGAGAAGAGAAGGGGGTACGTAGGTGCTGGTATATACCCTAAGATCTAACAATAATTTTGGATATTTATTTATTATGTATCATGATATTATTATATTAATATATTTTATTCTATTATTACATATATATGTATTTAAATAAATGTAATAATGCCCTTAGAATAGTTAGCTTAATTAGTTAAGTACTATTCTTAAATGTCCCTAGTCAAGTATTATTGTGAAAGGATAACAATAATACATTGAGAGCATGTGTAGTGATTAATGACAACATGAGATATGTCATGATATGAGATATAAAATCAACACATAAGTAATAGTTGATGAACTATTGTACTGAACTGACTCGATATGAGAAAACTACATGGATTGTTATATGAGTGTCATAAGTAATTCTTATAGTAATAATGATGTATATGATCCTTCAACTTGAGATCATCATGGTTTCTAATATTATGAATGATATATTTTAATATTTTCAAACGTCATCTGTAATAGGATTGACTATAAAGAAAATAGTTGATTATTTCATGAATAATGTAGTGGGATATGTTTGATCAAGATAAGATTTGTCCCTTCTATATAACAAGAATGATATCTTGAGCCCCTTTGATTGAGTATGATTATAAAATGTATGGCCGTGCTGAAATAAATCAATATGTGATATTGATATCATTTAATAAGATGATTATACTCAGGATATCAAAGAAACAAAAAATTGAATATTATGAAGATGATACATTCCATGCCTCGTGTTCAATTAAGATATTTAGGACAAAGGATTAAAATACATGATTACATTGATCACGACTATAAGTGATGTTGAGCTACTTACATTCTCATGACTTGGGTAGTCATGATGTGTTGCTAGACATCGCTTATGACTTGTATTACTAAAATTAGATTTTAGTATTACTACCAACGTTACAAAAACCTAATGGGTCGTATATTAGATCAGGAATGATAAAATATCAAATTCATGAGATCAATTTGTTTAATTTAAAATACTTTGTGTGGTAATATTTTTTTGGGCTAAAGTCATTTTTAAGTTGGGCTAAATAATACATTAGTTCGAAACTTATTAATGAGTTGTGTTTGAAAGTCAAACCAATTAGACTTAAAAGTTAAGCCACATCCAAAAAATCATTGGGCCAAGCGCAAAACCCATTACAACCTTAATCCTAAATATTGCCTATATATATGTGTTATATTCATGACATTTAGGGTATGGACTTACAGGTTTGTTTGGGAGTTTTGACAAACACCATAAATCAAAAGGAACACAAAGTAATTGTCTAAGGGAGCTAGCACTCGTTTCTTATCATCTCGATTGTGTGGATACCGTAGAGACGCAAAGTTCGTTTGCGTTCTGTGGTTCTTCATTATTAAAACACTCAAAGATATGAATATTCGGATTCATAACTTTGAAAAATAATAAGTTTATTATATGAATACTGTGAGAAAATCGAAAAAATTTTATTTTTTTGCTGCATGTATGGTTCCGGTTTCCTATCATAAAATTGAGAATCAAAGTGGTATAAGTTAATTTTAAAAAAGATGAGAGGTAATAGATTATTAAACAAAAATGCAAGGAAAAAACATCAATTACCCAACACTTTAGGAGAAAGTCTTACGTACACTCAGCATACAAAATCGAACGAGTATACGTCGTGGATGGTCTCATATGTATCTAGCGTATGCAAGCAAAATTGAAGGATCCCATTTTAGAAAAAAGCTTGTCTCGTTCTCTTATGATTTTTTGTTACTCTTTCCCATCATAGATGGGTGCATTGAGAATTTGAGATTAACATTATTTCTCTTTCTTCAAATGGAGTTTTGGAATGAAGAAAGAAGGGAAATTTGGAGGAAAAAATGTTCGCGTATACTTCTACTGCTGGGCTTGAAGCCCTGCTGACAATTTTAATTGAAATTTAGACCAAAAAAATTTGTATACAAAATATATTGTAATATTATTTTTCAAATTACTTCTATTTTCTTTGGAATATAAAAATTGTATATAAAATATATTGTAAAATTTTAAAAAATTGATGCTAATTAACTAAAATTATTTTATTAATTTATTATTATTTATTTTGGAATCAGGGTTTATGTTTTTTCTTAAATTTGTTAAATTCCTGGATATCTTAGGATAATCAATGGGTTTAAGCTTGTGGATGGATTGCTCAACTATTTTGAGATAATCAAGAAAATATGGAGAGATACATGATTATTTTAATTAAAAAGTTTGAATAAAGGTGTAAAATCACTTATTAGTCACGAAACATCAAGCCTTACCCCTTTATCATTACTCAAACTTAGGTTATGACAATATTAAGATTTGATCTCTACCACTCGAGCTACTCCTAAGGGGCAATATGAACAGGATTAATAACCTCTTAACTTTATAATTATTTTGTATATCTCTTATTAGTAGTTAGATTTAAGCACTTTCAATAGTTGAGATTTAATTTCAAACATATAATTAATATATAATAATTGTGTTATAATTAATTAATCCATATGTAAAATTTAATTTTAAACATTAAAAGTGTCTAAAATTAAATCTTAATTATTAGATTACACAAATCTAATGAATAAAAATTTATATCTAATATAAAATTACTCAAGCATCTTAATTCATTGAAGGAATTTCTTGTTCTTGAATGTGCAGAGTTGGTGCTTCCAGCCTCAGGCTTTCTGATGCTCTTCAAATTAAAAATTGATAGATGGAAAGGAATGGCGTGCAACAATAATGGACTCTAAGTTGTGTGAAGCATTGGTGATTTAGGAAATTGTGCAAGTGGGAAGGGAAGTTGCTGTCATTAACTTTAGTACCTGTGTTTGTAATTCTGTTATAGTTAGTTAGAATTCAGGTTTAATTATCAAGAAAGTAACTGACTGCATGTTAACTAATTAGCTCAGCTGGATGCAAGTTGTATAGCTCGATTTCTGGTATAAAAATAGAGTAATAAAAGAAAAGAGGCGCTGAAACTTTTTTCGATGGATTCATTAATTCTTGGTTTTCTTGTTTCTTCTCGATTCTCCATTCTTCATTCGTATATTCTTTTGTTCTTGTTTCTTTTTTCTGGTTTGAGTAGAATCGTTCTCGGTGGAGGTGGTGATCTAAAGTCTTGTGGTTGAGTTTAAGTTTCTGAGTTGTTTCTTGATCATTTGTTTTGTGGTTGGCTGGAAGTTTTGAGTGTTGCAGGAACTTGCAAGATTCTGGAGCTGGGACTTCAACAGGTGGTATCATAGCCCTTGAAGAATAAGAAGAAATGTGCAGAAGGATTCAGCTACTCCAGTTCTTTGGTACATAGGAGAAATGGTGATCACCAAGTTCAGTATTGAAAAGTTTACTCGAGATGGTGATTTCTCCCTCTGAAAGTTAAAGATGATAGTCCTTCTTGAACATGAGGGCCTTGATTATGCACTGGAGGAGGATGAAATCAGGATTGAGGGGAAGCAACTCACTAGAGCCAAGATAAATGAGATCCAAAGAAAGGCAAGAAGTGCCTTGATTATATCCCTTTCAGATAAGGTACTTAGAGAGGTGACTAAGGAAACGACTGCAAGGGGCATATGGCAGAAGCTTGAGGGAAAATACCAGTAGAAACCTATTGCTAAAAGACTCTATCTGAAAACAAATGTACACATTCTATCTTGAAGAGGGTGGATCGATAGAAGAACGTCTAGATAAGTTTAACAAACTTATGATAGATCTTGAGATGGTTGATGTCAAGGCGGAAGATGAAGACCAAGCCTTGATAGTGTTGACTTCCTTGCTTGCATCTTATGAGCATTTTATTGACACCTTATTATATGGAAGGTCTTCAATTTTGATGGCAAATGTAAAGAATGCTCTAAGCTCAAAGGAACTAATAAAAGAAGCCAATATAAAGATGGGATTTCAGGTGAAAATTTGAATGTTAGAGGGAGAATTGACAGAAAAGATGGTAAGGGAAAGAGGGAGTCCAGGTCAAGATCTGTAAGTAAGGTGCTAAAGTGCTTCCATTACCATAAAAAGGGTCATTTCAAGAGAAACTGTCCCGAGAGAAAACAACAAAAAGCTTCAAAATTTACAAGGAACAAGACAAATTCTGTGATAGTGACTGAAGCAAATTTCAAGAAGGCTCTTCTCTTAATAGCATCACAAGAATCTGGTGGAGCATCTCAAGATTGGATCTTGGATTCAAGATGTACATTCCACATATGTCCAAGTA
This sequence comes from Trichilia minutiflora, assembly GCA_035590515.1. Lineage (NCBI taxonomy): Eukaryota > Viridiplantae > Streptophyta > Magnoliopsida > Sapindales > Meliaceae > Trichilia > Trichilia minutiflora. The sequence continues at coordinate 6,478 of JAVXUL010098995.1, read as the reverse complement.
AGTTGCTCTTCTTAAATCTAACCATAGATAATTTTGGGGATGTTGAAGAATGTAGGATGCACCTTTAAAGCCGAAAATAGGGTCCTTAAAGTTTGTAAGGGAGCCTTAGTTATGATGAAAGCTAAGAGGAAGGCTGGTCTATATGTAATGAAGGGAGAAGTCATTACAGGGAACACTAGTGCAGTTTTTACAAAGGGAGATGACAGTCTAATGTTCTGGCATAAAAGGTTGGGCCATCAGGAGAGAAAAGACTTCTGAAATTAATAAAACAGAAGGTGTTAAAGGCTGTAGTAGGCAAAGAACTCAGATTCTATGAATGTTTTGTATTTGAGAAGGATCATAAGACTAAGTTTGATAAGGGAAAGCATGTGTCTGATTCTGTGCTTGAGTATATACATGCAAACCTTTGGGGACCTACACAAACTTTGTCTCTGGGTGGAGCCAAGTATTTTCTCTCTTTGATTGATGATTACTCAAGGAAAGTATAGGTTTATACCTTAAAGTCTAAGCATCAGGTGTTAGGAAAATTCAAAGAGTGGCTGAAGCTAGTGCAGAACCAAAAATCGAAGAGAGTTAAGGCATTAAGAACAGATAATGGCCTTGAATTCTATAGTGCAACCTTTAATCAATTGTGCAATAAGAATGGAATTTGCAGGCACAGGACAGTAACATACACACCTCAATAAAATGGTGTGGCAAAGATATTGAACAAGACCTTACTAGAGATGGTTAGATGTATGCTAATCAGCTCTAGTTTAGCAAAAACTTTTTGGGCTAAGACAGTGACTAGGGGTGATAATTTGGGTTACGACACGATTATTAGATACAAATTCGATGATAATAATCATATTCGTATTAAGAAAAAATGACACACGTAATAAACTAATCGTATTTGTGCCAACCTTTTATTAAACGAATCATATTCATGGTTAACCTTATAAATTCGTCAATTCGTTTGACACGATTAATTAAACGAATCGTATTCGTGTAAAACATAAATTCATTTAAAATAGTAAAATATGGGGTGAAATAATAAATTTTGGTTTTACTCAAAACGATGTCATTTCATGTTAATCTAATTATCTTACCCTAAACTCTCTTGTTCTCTCAGAGTCTCTCATTCTCTCAAACTCTCATGCCGTCTGTTCTTCATTTCATTTCATCTAGTGGCTAAAGGCTCCTTTTGCTAATCGTCTGTTGAATCGGAGCTTATTCAGCTATTGGGTATCGAATCTTAGTTTCTTCACATACTGGGTAAGGATTTACTAGTTTATTACTGTCATTCAGAATGTCCGCCATCTCTTATTTCCTTTTCTGTTAAACTTGTATATAATTTTCTATTATGAAAACATAATATATACTTGATGTTCAAGTTGTTTCTTTTAGTATCATCTATATATAATGATACTTCTTCCTAATGGATATCTGAAGTCTATTAAGATAAAGCAATAATAGTGTATTAAGTTTAACTTTCAATTGTAAAATTCTTGGTTCCTTTTTTTTAGAGAGTTTTATTTATTTTTCATCTCCCATTAAACTAGTCACATCGTTTAGATGATTTGGGAGGCTCTGTGATAGTAGTGACACAATTTATTTAGGTCTTAGCCAGAGATGAATTGAATAGTATAAGATAATTTCAGTCATTAAAAAAATCTAGTATCTTAACCCCCTCTATTACTCTTTCTTTCGTTGTTTTATAATTTGAAATTCAAGCATTTAGGATATTTTACATTACAACATGACAATTGAATGTATTTGATATTTTAAAAAGCACTCTGAACCACATGATGCTGGTGCAAAAATGAGACATCATTTAAATATATCCAAATATAGACAAATTATAGTGTAAAATTTACTATGAAGAGCCTTAGAAAATGACTGCTTATCTTGGTTGGTGATACTGTACATATTATATCCTAACTGTGTATTATCTATTATTTAAAGACCTACTGAAGGACCTTCTGGATCAAAGTAAGACCTAAGAAGCTTTAAGCTAATTTGGAGTATATAAAAGCCTTGCCCATAAGTGCTTTTTGTGTAATCTTGATTAAATTTAGTTTTGTTTCTAGACTTATCTTATTTTTATAGTATGATGTATCAGTTGTTAGAAATCGTTTCAAAAATGTATGTGCTATGCTTTTCTCCACTTTGAATATATTTCCAAGAGTGTCTTATTATAAATCAATCATAGGGTAGAATGGTCCTTAATTTTTTCAAGTTAGGCAATCATAGCATTCTGGTTCTAATAATCAAATCCTAGCGGTAGAAGGATTTGAATCTGCCATCACTTTCATTCTCACCATCAAATTTGCACCTCTTCTTATTGCTTGTTATACTCATCTGTATGGCCAACTGACTGAAACATTGAGCATAATACTCTTATATTTTTTACTTTTGGTTTCTTCTGAATTAACTAATTTAATGGGTGAGAGTCTCGATCTATTTCTTAAATTTTATTTTATTTATATTATTTTGTTTTTAAAGCTTTAGAATATTCGAATCTGCGTATTTATGCTGGTTTAAATATTATTTTTGCTTTTCCTTAAGTACTGTTTCTGTTTTTATATTTTCATTAGGCTGTGGAAGACTCATTAAGAAGGTCAGGACTTGGATATACAATCATTCATCCTACTCTTCTTAAGGTAAATCTTGCAACTAACTCTTATGGCTACTTCTTACTTGATCCTAAAAGTTTCTTTGTTCAAATATATGGTCCTATTTGCATATGTGTGTAGGTGTCTGCACTATATTTATAGTGCTTTACAAATTTGACTTACCCTGGTTGAATTGAAGATTGATTGCCTAATAAAGGCAATATTATAGGCCAGATGCCACTCAACCTTTATGAAATCATTACTTGCTTGGTATGCTTTAAGGGTAAATTTAGTTGTCACCTATAATAGATTAGACACTAATAGTTAGGCTCCACTGCTTTTGTTCCTGTGTGCACTGATAGACATAAACTATGTGAAATCATATGTCCAACAGCAACCTTAGTTTTCTATTCTATGAATCTTGTTGAACTGCAAGTGTGCGATAATCATTGGTTTATAATAGATAAATAAATAGTTTTTTGTTTCTGTAATGTGGATTAAACTGGGAAAAGTAGCAGCTTAAGTATCAGAATCATAGCTATTAGTCCCTTTTATAGATGCAAGAAATCTAATAACTATTATAGCCAACTAATCTACCAAACTAAATATCTGATTTTCAAAAGTTTTCTAATGGATAACTGCAACAATTACAAACAGCTAAACCTTATTGCTATTTTCTGCAGATTTTTTACTACAATTTTATTGCTGTTTGTGCTACTATTTTATTGCTTTCACTCCTTTTTTTGATTAAATTGCATTTGTTACTAGGATTGTAAGTTATTGGTTTTCCCGAGGTGTTTGCTACTTATGTGACTTTGACACAATTGATTAAAAGTGAGGATAATTATATGAAGGATATGGCAGAAAAGATGATGACTAAATATATGAAGTATTGGACTGATTTTTGTACTATATTAGTAATTGCACTCATTTTGGATCCACGAAAAAAAATGTCATTTCTTGAGTTTGCATACAAGAAGGTTTATAGTTAAAATTCAGTAGAATTTAACCATGTTCGAGGTAAATTGGTTTCTTTATTCAATGAGTATATGGTTAATTCTATTGGATCGTCTATTACTACCACATCTACTCCTCTTGTTGGTTCAACTGTGGCATGTGATAACCTTTCATTTAACAAGACCTTGGATATACTAAAGGTTAAATTCACATATATTTGTTACTTGTAAATTATTTAATATTTATTTATTGTATACGTATAATTTTTATTTATATACCTTGTAGGAGTTCGATGATTTTGAGAGCATGCATTATAATGCTTCTTTTCAAAAGAATCAGTTGGAACTTTACTTGGATGAACCACGAGTAGACAGAAATGTTGGCCTTGATATTTTAAGCTTTTGGAAAGGCAATCAATTTCGTTATCATAACTTGACAATGATGGCTCGTGATATCTTAAGTATTCCCATATCCACAGTTGCTTCTAAATCAACATTTATTATTGGTGGTCGAGTACTTGATCAATATCGAAGTCCAGTTAAACTAGATATAGTGGAGGCATTGGTTTGCACAAGAGATTGGTTGTTTGGAGAAAGTGATAAGTAACTAATTTATATAATTTATTTATTTTTTTGGCCATAATATTTGAATTCTTTATAATATTGTTATTATTTTAGTGAGTGCAAGTGTTAATTTGGATGACTTGACTGCAAATTATAATGAATTTGAACATCGATAGTACTCCAACTATAGAAAGTCGTAATCAATCTAGTGATCCTTCATGATAGGTTTGATCTATTACTATAACTTTGTATTTTACTTTTTTTCTTCTTCTATTTACTTGTTTTTTATAATTATTTACAGATATGTCAAAGTAATGAATGATGATGTTGTTGGGTTGTAATGAAGAATTAAGATTGTAATTTTCTTTTTGGATGATAATTATCAAAGCAATGACTGATTATGTTTATTGGTTAGAGAAAAAAATATAATTATTATGTTTGCATTTATCTTTTGTATTGGTTTTTATTAATATGTTATATATGTTTATATTTATTCTTTGTGTTGGTTTTTATTAATATGTTATATATGTTTGTATTTATTCTTTGTGTTGGTTTTTATTATCATATTTTTACTTTTATATTTTTATCATTAGGTAAACTATTGTTATAATATATTTTTTATATTTTAATTTAAAATTAAATGAATCGAATTGGTATCGAATTGTATCTAAATGAATTAATCGTATTTAATCATATCCAAACATTAATAATATGATATTTGTATAATAATATAAATATAATTCATTTAATAATTGTATTGTATCGTATTATTCGTTTAATAAACGAATTGTATTTATATTTTAAATTTTGATACGAATAATAAACGAACCATAATAAACTAATCATATTATTAGTGGATAAAAAAATTATTGTACATACTTATACATCACTCGTTAATATAAATTGTCAGCCCTGGTCCACTATCATATGGCCCGCCCATTTATCTTGAACACATTTTGATCAAAGGCTTTCTGCATATCACAAGACACAAGTATACAGCCATGAATCCTGAGTGGCCAGTTCTGATGCTGTGAGACTCTAAGAGCAATCGATCGACCAACGTACGAAAGAATTTATCCTACCAAAAAGCAGATTCCATTTTCTGCTCCACTGGGAAAAACCATGCTACCAAAGTTACCGAGCCAACCTTCCTCCGAGAAAAACTTGCTCCAAAATAGGTAAAATTGTTTGTTGACTAGCGATAGGATGTTTATACAGCTAAGAGTCTAGAAGTCGTTGTCGAACAAAGAGATGATGACCTGTTGAAATTGATTGTGGCACAATTTGCAGAAAAAGGAGCTGTGGGATCAAGTCTAGAACAAAGGTTAATGAAAAGGAGTAATTATACGAAATGGTGTAACCATTTGACACTCGATGAATATCCATACGTTAAACAAACTTAGAATCTGGACCCCCAAAACATTTTCTAAGAGTCCAAGGCAAACCCAAAAAAATGTTAGTCACCCAGTACTGTTCAGTCTCCCTTTATAAGTTGGCATTAACTCAGAAATAGCAAACGGACCAGGCAAAAAAGTCTCGTGTTGTTTGTGCTTTGTGTATGAATCCCAATTTTGTGCATAAATCTTCAGCAATAAACATGCACTGCTTTTTCACTTTTCAGACCATTTTGGTCTTTGAACATTCAGAGTCAGAGTAGGTGAAAAAGCATCCCCACGTAACATTTCCGGGTCTTTAAACATTTAGAGGTTCCAACGGTGATCTCATACCATCACCACGTAATGTTACAAACGTTTCCATTACTGTGCAAGAGGACCATGAAATGCAGAATTGTTGATCATAATATACAGGAAGCAATTAAGCATGGAAAAGTTTAAGTACCCCGTAATATTTTCTTCTTTTAACTGAATATATTTGAATGACATAAATTTTTCTGGGGAGCTAACCAAAACTAACTATTATTTATAATTAAAATTCAAAAATCATCGTATAATAAAATTTTATTTAAAAATAACTCATTTGATTATTTATAGGCAAAAATACTTTTATTAATATTTGATAATATTTAATAAAAATAATAATAATTAATTTTTAATTTTTAAATATTAAGAGAAATATTATAATATATTATTTTTTTAATAATATGGATTATAATATATTATATTAATTAAGTATTTTAAAGTATGCATTATTAATTTTTAATAATAATATTTAATTAACAATAAATATATAGTTATAATAATTAATAATAATATTTATTTAGACAATATTTAATTAAAAAATATTAATAATAATATTATTTAGAAAATATTTAATTTAATTAATCCTTAAAATTATATATATTTGATAATATTTAATTAAATACACATGAGAATATATTATTAATAAATAAATTATTTAAATAAA
>JAVXUL010098987.1:0-20382 GCA_035590515.1 Trichilia minutiflora | reverse complement strand
AGTTATCATTACGAAACCCATAATATATCAACTGAAAGCTCTCTTTGATCTCTACAAAAATAATATAACTTTTTCTCAATTGGAGATAATTTTAGAATCAAAAATTTAGTTCTTTCATATAAACTCATATTCTATACCACATATCTTCTTCCAAAATAAATTCAAGTTATTACAGCCTCTAACGCGTGATCTAAATGTAATATCAAGTATAAAATCTCTTGAGGGTTTAACTATAATGCCCATCATCTTAAGAAACGGGTTTCACAACTACGGTCTATCTTTGTTTGCCAAACCTATAATGTTTTAACTTGATTAAATTCTGTTATTTTATTTATTACTATCAATCTTATTAAATATTTTTCCTATCTTAATGATTATTTTTTTAATTATTTATATTACACCCTAGATTGATGACACATCTTTTGTATCTATTTATTTTTTTGCAATTACAGCTTTTGTGATTAAAAAGTAAGTGCAGATAAATATAATCTATTATATCTGTAAGATAATGTCTTGTAAACAAGATAATATTACAACTAGTTCTTCTTTTACATCTAGTATATCCAATTCTAAAAGAATAAGAACATATGTTGTATGAAATTTTTTATATTAGAGAATAAGCTTAATGTCTCTGGACAAATAGAAAATAAAGTTATCTGTAACTTTTATAAAAAAAATATTAAGTTATTCAAGTGTCAATGAAAATAAACATTTAAAAAGATATGCTGATAAATGTAATCAAATGCATGCTGCTTTTGGGGATGGTACTCAATCTGTACTTGTACCAAATACATCCAGAGATTATATTAGTGGTTTTAGATACTCACATGAAAACATACGAGAAGAGATGGCTAAATGGATAGTATCAAGTGAATTGTCATTCACTTAGGCAGAGGATAAAAAGTTAAAAAAATTCATGAGAATGTATATTCAACCTGCTTTTAAATTAATTCCTAGAAATAAATGTAAGAGTGATATTATTAAATTATTTGATCAAGTTAAAAAAAATTTGATTGCAAATTTTATTTGTTTTAAAGGAGTTACTTCTGTTACTTCCAATTGTTGGACTGGATATAATCATTTGGGTTATATTTGTATTACTTCTCGTTACATTAATGACAGTTGGATGTTACATAAAAGAATTCTTGCTTTTTGTGAATTGGAATATCTGTATAATGTATTTGCTATTTTCAATGCAATAATGAGTGTTCTTAGAGAATATGAAATACAGGATAAAATTTTTAGCATTATTTTTAATAATGTTTCTGCAAATACTGCTGCTGTTGACATGTTTATTAATAATTTATCTCTTGCACGTGGTTTTGATTCATAGTTTTTTCATTTGAGATGTGTTTGTCATATTGTTAATTTAATTGTGCAAGATGGATTAAATCTAATTCAATGTTATATAGAAAAAATTAGAGATACTATATAGTATATAGCTTCACATGGTTCTAAGAGACAAGAGTTTAATTCTACTTTAGTATATTATGGATTATAACCTAGGAGATTCATGTTTGATGTGAAAACTCATTAGAATTTAAGTTATTTGATGTTGAAATCTTGTATTAATTATAGTGATGCAATTACTCATTATTATAATAAAAAATTAGGCGATGTTTGTATCTCAGCTGCTGATTGGAATATGGCTTTTACTTTTATGAATTTTTTGAAAATATTTTACGATGTTACATTATCATGTTCACGTGTTTATTCTTCTACTTCTTCCTGTGTTTTGAACCATTTACATGATATTAGTTATATTTTTGCTCGTTATAGAGATATTGATGAGTTTAGGATGGTGTGCTTTGTTATGGAAGAGAAATTCAAAAAATATTGGAAGGATATTCCTAAATTGTTTGTATATGCAGCAGTGATGGATCCTAGGATCAATCTTTCTGGTTCTATTGCATTAGTTAATGAAACTGCCAAAAATTTGAATGTTAACCTTGATTTGGATGGTTCTGATTGGGAAAAATCTTTAAATGATGTTTATGTTCAATATCAGAATATGACAGGTATAAATACACAAACTATTTACAGTAATAATGAGCCTGTAGTTGATACTCCATCCTGAAAAATTTTGAGAAGTGTTAGAACTCATATTGGTGGTTCAAATAGTATACTTCATGAATTGGGGAAATATGTTTCCACTAATTATTCTAATTTGTTTACTATTGAAAAAAAAAAGAAATTTTGATGTTTTGCAATGGTGGAAAGCAAATGAAAGAGTTTTTCCTGTGCTATCCACCATAACTCGTGATCTACTAACTCCTCCATTGTCCACAGTTGCATCGGAATCTACTTTTAATGCAAGAAACAAGGTACTGGATGAAAGGAGATCAAGGCTATCGTCGGAAGTTTTGGATGGGAGGATGCTTGGTTTTCATTCTGATTCTATTTCTGATATTTAGTGATGTATGTATTAAATGGTTATGTATAGATTTGAATCTGTATGTATTATTTTCTTGCTTGATGTAAACCTCTATAAATGAATGAATTGCAAATGATAGATAGTGCAGTGGGTGCCAATCTAATTGGAATGTGCTGTCCTATAGTGATGTAAATTTATCCATGATTATGAATTAGTTGAATTTTGATTTTGATTTTAAAATGTATAGTAAATGAATGGAAATGTAATTGATTAAAATTTGCAAAAGTGCTCTGAGTCTATCAAATGCCAAATTGTAGTCTTTCAAATTTTTTCATAACTCCTTAACTTTACTTAACCTTATTAAACAGTAAAAGCACGGCCTGACCCGGTAAAAACTCAGCCTCGAGCCTTATCAGGCCCTTGGACTCGTGCTTGGCATGACCTATTTGAATAGTAAAAGCACGGCCCGGCCCGGTAGAAACTCAGTGTCGGGCCTTATTAGGCCCTTGTGCCCGTGCTGGGGACGGCCCGTGGGCTTGGATGCTAGGCCTAGCACAGCCCTTTTGTTGCGTCCGGTCAGGTCGTGCTTTTACTGTTCATCGTGCAGTGCCATGCTTTATTGTTTACGTGTTGTGCTCGTACCGGGCTGTGCTGGCCCAACACATTTGCCACCTCTACTGTTGTTTGTCATTAGATTAAACCTTCCAATGCATATCCTTCTAAACCTACAGTGTTATGCTCTATGAACAACATCTTCTACCTATCTTGTCCAGAAAATACTTAATTCACTGAAAAATTGATTAGTCCTAAAAATTTCTGTAAGCTTGGAACAAATGATTCAGAGCATTATATGGCAATTCTTATATGAAACAATTCCTCAATCATGCTGGAAAATACTTGAGAGAGATCAAATCAGTTAAGAACAGGAGAACCGGCTCCTTAGGGCAATGGAATATAGATAAACCCTTTCATTGATGCATAGAGCAAGTGCCCTCACCATTACACTGAGCAAACAATTAAATTGAGTTATAACTTAACTCTGTTCATACGCAGATGATGTGATGCCAAGTATTTGCATACTCATTTAATATCATAAACATTTTGAATAAAAATTACCAAACAACTTTCTGCTAATAATTCAAATCAAACCTCAGAAACATTTAGGCATTTCAATCAGTGAAGAAAAATGGAGATCCAAGGTTCTACAGAATATTCAAACTTTTCAAATATAAGTGTATTCCAACACCGTAGTAAAGTTAGGAAGCCATTTGTGAACCACAATAACAAACTAGATTGAGCACTAATCCTATGTCCTCAAACAGGATACGGTTGAAATTTTTAGGAAGCTGTGTCTACAGAAAGAATTTTGCGTCCAAAAACAACATTTATTATTGTTCATGATGATCGGCAGAAATCCCTAAACATTAATTATATCAGCAAACCAGAATATTTATCACCTCACCTCACCATGGAAGTTGAAGTTTCCTGTGCCAACGAGAAGCAAGAGTGTAAATTTGGACGGCAACACCAGAAACTCACTGGTGCTCCCATGCTAATTCCATAGCAATTAGTAATTAGTCACCACCGCTGGTTCAATACTCAATATAATCTCTGCCAATTGAATGTCACCTCTTAAGTCAGAAGCCTTGTAACGTGGAAAGAAAGAAAAGCTTTTCATCAGCTTCCCACACCTCAATCCCCACTTCACCATCAAGATTCACATTGGTAATAACAAAAAGGATAAATACTCAATGCATGAGAAAAAGTAAATCTTTGACAGTAATATGCGTACACCACAATTTGAGGCAGATGTAAAAAATAAGAATACCTCTTCATTTGTACATTATATCAAGAATTGAAAGCATGCATTTTACCACTTGCATTGTAAAATACTTCTGGCCCAAGAATAATTTTTGGATGTAAAATTGAATATAGAAGCATCCCAAACTCCCCTTGCCAGCCCCATTACCTACAAAACATAACTAGGACTGTCTTGCAGGTAACAACTCTACACCACCTTTTTTGGTTTCCCTTCGTTTTATGCACAGACAATACAAAACCTTGCAAGGTGTGTAAAAAAACGGTAAAAACTGTGATGGTTTACTTCGCACTTTAGTTTTTCAGCTCACAGACGCTTTTCATTTTCTCCGGCACCTGCAAATCCAGAAGAGAAAATAAAGAACAGAAAAGCACAACTTAATGCACGAAGTAACAACGGTCAATACAAATTTATTGAAGTAGAATGCTATCCATAAGCATTCATAAGCATTTTCTTCAAAAGAATTTCAACCATAAACTAAAAGTACCTTCATAATTACTTTTAGCACTAGCAAAAGCACTTTAAAGCACTTTTAAACAGCCAAAATCATTGTCATTTCTACTTATAAAGTTCATCTGAAAAAGGGCGTTCTTGGATCAAGGAAGCACTTGAAGTTGAAACACTTGATTTGTGCTTTCCAAAAGGCACTTTTTACCCTGTTAGGTGCTTTTACTTGGCAACACTACCAAGTTCTGATCAAGTCTTAACATTTTAATTTAAATAAACTTCCATCCTCAAGTAGGTCCTGAAAAACTTGGAATTGAGGTGTTGTGGTATTAAAACTATAGTTACCGTGGAATGAAATCACTAGAGCTCAAATACAAGCAGAAAAACGAGTTCGTCTCCACCAAAGTGGTATTTTCCAAACATTTTAGTTGTTGTATCTCCAAAGCATGACACAAGTACAACAGTCCCCAGCTAAGCTTAACAATTTGATGAAATTTATATGTACCTCCGCCCTATCGGAATGATCGGTAAGTGTAACTCTTGAACCCACTTTCGCCGCAACCTATCCGAGTAGTGAAGTTCCTGCATCAAGCTGCAAAACTAACAATTCTGTAAACGAATATGTCAACATTATACGAAATAATAGAAGCTAAATTTGGATAGGAATTGCATATATCACAACTACATTTGCCCAAGAGAAGTGAAATCTCTGTTGCCAAACATATTCCGCCAGAATAACGCTACAATGCCACACGAAGAGCCCATATTCTTCTTTCATACTCTGGGTCAGCGTCGTCAACAACACATAAAAATAAATAAGAAAAACAAAATCGTGAAAAAAAACTGGAAAATTTCAAGTATTTCTAGTTTTGATACGTTTTGTTAAATACCTCGATGACATAGATAGATAAGGAGAATTTATCCAATCCATCGCCCAGATATCGTTGTCTTTTTATTAACGGTCATCTCATCGTCGTCCTCTTCGGAATCCATCGCCAAACCAAACCCCAAGCACAATACTACCAGTCCAAGGGGCGCGAAAGCCAACCGCCAAATGCTGATCGAGTACCAAACGGTGGCGTTTTTCTATTCCTTTAAAAAATTTCTAAAAAAGGATGTTTCAATCTCAAATTTATTATGTTATCTTAACAAAATTTATGAGTTGAATAAATTAGCACTCACTTAATTTATAAATTAATTTTTTTAAAATTTAAGAAAAATTATTAAAATTTATTTTAGATACATTTTAGATTTGAAAGAATCATAACAAAAAATCATTTATGACTTCACAGCTATCGACTGTGAAATAAATTCAATTACTTACAAAATTTTAATTTTTAAACCAAACAAAACAACTAAATTAAGATTTAAAGAACTTCAAAAGATTAATTAATATAACTTTGTTTTATTTTTTAAGAAAGATATTAGTAAGTAATTAACGAATAATTATATTTAAAAGAATATATCACCGACAATTTTAGGTCCATTTTATCATAATGTGATCCTACATTATTTTGTTTTCTCACGGGCTTTCGTGGAATTGACACAAAGAAAAATTATGTTACGATGAATTATTGTATGCAAAAGCACGAAAGGCTATAATCTATATCATGATCATCATTATCAATAGCAACTTCTAGTTCTTCCGTGGTAAAACTGGAAGATAATTGAAAACCAAATGGCTGCCTAATTTCTTGCACGGACAAAGAGTTAGTCTTCACTTCCACTATCAAATTCTTGCATGATGAATTTTGCTCCTGCAACAAACCTTAAATGCTCCATTTGGGAGTCGCGATCTTCACAACAGATCCTCGCCCGCTAATTGATTTCATCTTAAGTTGATCTCATTAGAAAAAACGGTTTCAATTTCTGACAATCTGTGCAGGTTTGGTTTCAAACTTGAACAGAAATACGACAATTTTACTTATATAAGACTCAATAAAGTGTAATAACGAGTTATTATATGACACTAGTTATATTCAATTATGTATGCTATAAAAGGCGGTAAATTAAGCAAAAGAACCCAAGTAAATTTCGACACATATCTATCTGCAAGATAGATTAGACAAAAGATTCTCTTGGTACTGCTGCGAGAATGCTTAAAACACAAGGCTTCATCATTGCCATTGATAACAAATTCGTTTTGTATGGGGCCACATTTCAATAATTACTGTCAACGGCAAATCACTCTGCCTCTATAAATGCCCCAATAAAGCTCAGTGATCTCCTCACAGAACCCAAGTTAACAGATAAATGAGAGTTTCAATCATGGCTGTTTTTGCAGCATTCTTGAGCTCACTTCTCATGCTCTCAGTGTCTTCACCAGGAAACGCACTGAGTTTGAATCACTACGAGAAAACATGTCCTGCTGCTGAGTGGATCGTTACAAAAACTGTCAAGGCTGCTACAGAAAAGGATAAAACCGTCCCTGCAGCATTACTTCGGATGCATTTTCACGATTGTTTCATAAGGGTAAAACATTTCCTGAAAGTGTTTTTACAATACAAAAGTTCTTATTGCTAACTTTTGGACGTGCTTTTTTTTTCCTTGTCACAGGGATGTGATGCTTCTATTTTGTTACACTCAAAAGGGAACAACAAAGCAGAAAAAGACGCTCCTCCTAATGGTTCTTTGCATGCATTTTTTGTCATTGACGATGCAAAGAGAGCAGTGGAAGCTTTGTGCCCTGGTGTTGTCTCCTGTGCAGATATTTTGGCTTTCGCCGCAAGGGATGCTGTTGTCCTTGTAAGACAACGAAACTAACTAGATTCTCTCCTTCTTGTGTCATGTGCTTCTCTCTTGCAGCATATGCCCAACTGTTATTTTTCATTGTCAAGTGTTAGTAACAAAACATCTTAAAAATTACAGTCTGGAGGACCAACTTGGGAAGTACCTAAAGGAAGAAAAGATGGAACAACATCAAAGGCTAGTGAAACGGCAAAATTACCTTCTCCAACATTCAACTTCTCTCAACTGCAGAAGAACTTTGCCCTGAGGGGTTTGTCGATGGAGGATTTAGCAGCTCTTTTAGGTAAACAACCCACAACGGGGAAAAGCCATTGATATATCACATCCCATATACGAGCATAAAGATGACTATGTTTCCTTTTGTAGGAGCGCATACTCTAGGATTTGCCCACTGTTCATCATTTGAAAGCAGAATAAACAAGAACAATTTAGATCCTACAATAAATCCTTTATTTGCAGAAAGGTTGAGGAATGTTTGTCCGATCCACAATAAAGTGAAGAATGCCGGTGCTACCATGGATTCTTCCTCAACAACTTTTGATAACACATACTACAGGCTTATATTACAGCGGAAGAGCCTGTTCTCTTCAGATGAAGCTCTACTCAGTCATCCAAAGACCAAAAGTTTAGTTTATAAGTTTGCTACCTCACAAAAAGCTTTCAAAGAAGCTTTTGTGAAGTCTATTATCAAACTGAGTAGCATCAATGGAGGACAAGAGATCAGGAAGGATTGTGGGGTGGTAAACTGAGGATCAATATCTTGGCTTGGTAATTAATTCATGTCACTTTTATATGAAAGCTGAAAAAGACGCATGTGCAATTTGGTTTCATATGGCAGAACAGCAGCCATATTATCGTAATAAATTTCAACTATAATATGCAAGAGTTGATATATAAAGAGTAAAGTGCCTGTCATTTGTCATTGGTTTAAACCTTCCAATACTGATACTTCCAAACATAGACCATTTTATGTTCTTGGAAGAATATCTTCTCGCTATCCTACCCAGAAAGGACATTACTAAAGCAAATAACTTATTTTACACCACTCGGGAAAAAAAAAATAGTTGATTAGTCCTAAAAATTATGCAAGCAAGCATAAAACAAAATGATTCAGAGCGTTAAATGAGCAACTCTTATATGAAACAAACACAGGTAAATAGCTATTCAGAACACAAATATGCCCAACCTTATATTCTACTACACGCTGAAGAAAACTTCAAGACATCAAATCAGTTAAGAGCAGGAAAGCCAGATCTTGAGGGAAATAGAATACAAGACAAATTCTTTCACCAATGCATATAACAAACGATATCATCCCCGCATGGTGCAAGCAATTGAACTAGGTTATACTCCAGCAGGAATTTAAAATGGCATTTACCTACCTTGATATATAATAAACACTACCATTTTGAAATTAAAAAAATTGAAAAAGAAACAAACGATTCTTCTGAAAATAATCCCAAACAATCCCCAGAACCATTCATGCATTTTTATCAGAGGAGCAAATTAAACAGAATCAATATTCAGCAGATTATTACAAAGTTTCAAATTACAAATGTCTGTCCCACAATGTAGTCAAGTTAGGAAGTCATTTTCAAACAGATAACAAACTATATTGAACACTAATCCTATGTCTTCAAATAGGATATGGTAAAATTTCAGGAAGCTATTTCCAGAGAAACAACTTTGCATCCGGAAATAACATATCTTCCTGTCCATGATGACAGTCATATAGGTGAACCAGAATATTTATCATCTCGCCTTGGAAGTTGAAGTTTCCTGTGCCAATGAGAAGCAAGATTGATAAATCTTAGCACCAGAAACTCACAGGTGCTACCATGTTAATCCATAGCAACAGTAATTAGTTACCTTGGCTGGGTCACTACTCAATACAATCTCTGCCAATTGAATGTTGCCACTTAGTTCATCAGCCTTGTATGGTGGCAAGAATGAAAAGCCGTCAATGAGCTTCACACACCTCAATCCCCACTTCACCATCAAGAACTGAATAAGATGATGCCCACTGCACATTGCTAGTAACAAAAAGAATAAACACACTATGCATGAAAATAAAAAACATCATTGACAGTAAAACGTGTACACCACAATCTGAGGCAGATGAGAAGATATAAGAATACCTTCGATTATGATAAGTTGTTATGAAGACTGATCCTGGAGAATTTTGGAGCAGATACGTGACAGTTGCAAAGAGGTCATCAAAGGCTTACCAGCAAAACCAGAAACACACTTCAGCTAAAATCAATGACTGCAGGGAATAAAGGTAAATAGATCGGCATTTCCAAAGAACCAATTTTTACCACTTGCATCATAAAACACATCAGCTCCCAGAATAATTTGTGGGTGTAAATCGAATATAGATGCATCCCAAATTCCCCATGTCAGTCCCATTACCTACATTAGTCAATCAGAAAACAACCATAGGCCAACTTTCTTTTCTTTCTTTCTTTTTTTTTATTCTTTCTAAGCACAAACAATACATAAACTCGTAGTGTTTACGTGCAAAACAGTAAAAATTATGATAGTTTACCTTACACTTCAGGTTATTCAGCACACACACTCTTTTCATGTTTTCCAGCACCTGCAAATCGAGAAGAAAAAGAAAAATACTAATAATTGCCACAAATTATTTTACCTAATAATTCATATGCAGCTTCTTCAAAAGGATTTCAAAAACCAACTAGACATACCTTCATAAGTAATTTCAAAATTATCAAATGACTTTCAAACAGCCAAAGCACTTCAATGTCTAATTTATAAAGTTTGGCCAAAATAGAATGTGGTTTCAGGGATCAAAGAAGCGCTTAAAATTGAAACAATTAACTGGTGCTTTTCGGAAAGGTAATCTTTTAAGAAACTACTTTTAAGTGTTTTTAAGTGGCAACACTACTAAGATCCCAACAAAACAACATTTTAATTTAGATGAACTTTCATTATCAATTCGGTCCCTAAAAAAGGGGGAAAAAAACTGAACTTTCCAATTCATATGAAATCTAAATACCTCTGCCCTATCAGAGTCATCCGTAAGGGTGACATTTGAACCCACTTTCGCTGCAGCCAATCCGGGCAATGAAGTACCAGCCCCCAGCTGCAAAACAAAAAATCAAACAAACATTCTATCAACATTAATAAAAAAATAATAAGCTGAATACTGATAGGAATTGCATATACCTCGACTACATTAGCCCCGGAAAAACGAAATCTCTGTTGCCAAACATACTCTGCCAGTATAACGCTACAAGGCCATATGAAGAGCCCATATTCTTCTTTCATATTCTGAGTCACCATTTTTAACAGCACATAAAAATAACAAAAATAAGGGAATAAAAATAGATAACACTGAAAAATTAAAATTTATATGCATTTATTTTTACCTCAATAATGGAAATAGAGAAGGAAAGCTCATCCGATTCATCGCCAAAATAGTGCCGAGATGTAGTTGTCATGTTCTTGTCGGACATGTCGTCCTTGTCCCCTTCAGAATCTGTCGGCGAACCTATGTCGTTCATCCGGTCAGACATCCCTAATCACGGAGCTGCCGGTCTAAGAGGCGCTAAAGTTAACCGCCAACTGCTAGGCGTGGAGCACAAAACGGCAGCGCTTTCGTTTAGAAGAGTCTAATAATTCAATTGATTTTTTTTTTGTGTTGTTTTGTTTTTTAAACCTATCATTTATAAACCTTTTTTATATTAAGATTGTAAACGATTTTAAATTCTTTAAAAAAAATCCTCTACAGATTATGTAAATAGTACCTCAAATTGAAGTCGTAAAATTTAATAAATTTATTTTAAAAATTATTTTAAATTAAAAAAATATAGTTAATAAAAAAAATATTTATGACCAACTGATGAATTTATATTAATTTTTTGAGTACTTAATTTGATAATAAGAATTTAAATTTAAAAAAAAACTTCAAATTTAAATTTTAGAAATATCACTTTGTTACATAGATTATAAATTTTATTTAAATGGTAGATTAAAATTTTTTATATATTTAAAAAATAATAATAAATAAATTAAGATTTATTACTACAAATTTATATACTTTTACATTAAAGAACCTAATCACAGTAATTAATTGATAGCGAACATATTATTTTATTCAGAAATTTAAAATTATCGTTCATCGTTATCCTTATCTCATTTATTTATAATTATTATATATAACGACACACTGAACTATCCAAATTTCGCAGTGCAATCCAAACTTTCATTTCAACGAAAGACAAAATGAACGGTAAGTTTAGGAAATGAAGACAATGTCAACGCACCAAAATGGCCGACGGTTCACGTGTAAACCGAACACACCAATCTTATGTACACTTCACCACATGTAATTATTATCCTTTAAATTATTATATATTTCAGTACTTCTCTCTCGAACCCCAATCCCCAATATTTCTACTTGTTCGTTCTTCGCTTGCTTAGTTGTTTTGCACTTTCAGTGCATAGCTTCAATGGCTTTTGCTCGTTACTTGTTTTCTGTTAGACCTGTTCCCGTTTTAACTTCAGAAAACACTAAAACTGCTATGTTGCCGACGCTGACGTCGTCTTCTTCTTCCGCTGCCGCTCAGTCAAAAGATCGAAAGCTCTCTATTTTTTCTAGGATCTGCAGAATCGGACATAGAGGTAATTTCATAAGCTAATAAAGGGTTTTAATTTTTTTTTGTGAAGTCAATGTATTCCCTGCTCGTAGTGTATTATGGATGATCTTGAATTTTTATTGATTTTATTTATTTATGCTGCCTGGATACTTGCATTTTTACTTTTATTTTTATTTTTCTAGTCATTGTTATTTATTTTTTAATTTATATTTTATGTTAACGGATTTATAAACATTGAGTATTTATAGCACTGAAATGATAATGCTGTGGGTTCTGACTCATTGTGAAAAATGAGTAGTCGATGGGTAATGATGAACTTTTTCTTCTTCTTTTTTCATCATACAATCTAGCAATTGGTGACTGGTTCAATTTGTGTTGCTTTATCATTAACAATTTATTGAATT
Source organism: Trichilia minutiflora (assembly GCA_035590515.1). Lineage (NCBI taxonomy): Eukaryota > Viridiplantae > Streptophyta > Magnoliopsida > Sapindales > Meliaceae > Trichilia > Trichilia minutiflora. Next base: position 7,968 of record JAVXUL010098987.1, on the reverse strand, counting down.
GCTTTATTTTTTAAGCAGCTGTAATTTTTTTACTACTTCCTGATCAAACATATCAACACTCAGCAACCTTTCTTTCTGCATTGTTTTTTTTCTCCTTATTGCAGTATATGCAGTTTATTTATGCCTCTTGACTTGGTTGTTTTAATCTCACTGTCATCAGCCAAGGTTAAGTCCCAAGAATCTGAAGTCAACTTAGCTGCAGAAGCATTTACTAATTTCAAGCATCTGCTTCTGCCAATTACGGACCAGAATCCATATCTCTCTGAAGGAACAAGAGAGGTGACCTTTCTTTGAAAACAGCTTTATAAGAACATGTGCTGTTATTTTCTTTGAAAAAAAAAAAAGGCTACTTCGATCACACAATCATGTGATCTTTGGAGATATTTTTTTGTAAGTTTCTCGATTAGCAGTTAGTGGAATTTAGAGTCTTGTTTCATTATTACATGATGCGTTTGCAATATTTTCACTTGTTAGGAGTAGTGATGCAGTGTAATCCTATATTAATGTTATGAACTTATGATATGACACATCTATGTGAATATCAGCTTGTAATGGAATTTGGACAGTTGTTTCTCTCATAATTGGAAATTGTAGAGCGAAGTTCTTACCTGTTGCTGATAACACACTGGTCATGGCTTTGCTGACCTCTAGATGTCTCAACACTATGTCTTAACTATAATTTGTTTGCAAAGAAGCTCACTCCTTGGTTTAACTATTTTCTAATAGGCAACTGCAACTACTGCTGCTTTAGCAAAGAAGTATGGGGCTGACATCACTGTCGTGGGTATGTAAACTGGCCTCTGCTCATACCATTTGAAATATGCTAGTGATGGAAACTAAGCAGTAGAGACAAATTCTTCACTCACAGACCATTTTAGTGAAAGATTTCAAGGAAAATAGAACTTTATGTTCTTTGCAGTTATCGATGAAAAGCAGAAAGAATCACTGCCGGAGTATGAAACTCAAATGTCTAGCATCCGCTGGCATCTCTCAGAAGGTTTGCATGCAATCTCATTTTTCTGTAGAACATGCTAGTTTTCAATGTTCGTATGGAATATTTGTTGATGCCTTCCCAAATTATGACTAGCTGCTGACTCTTAGCAATACTTATTTATTGTACAAAATGTAAATAGGTGGATTCCAGGAATTCAGATTGTTAGAGAAACTCGGGGATGGGAGCAAGCCAACTGCTATCATCGGAGAGGTTGCTGATGACTTAAATTTAGATTTAGTGGTGATAAGCATGGAAGCCATCCATTCCAAGCATGTTGATGCCAACCTTCTGGCTGAGTTCATTCCATGCCCTGTCTTGCTTCTGCCATTATAAATGTTGTTGTTTTTCACAGACCAAGCAATAATTGAGTTGTGTTGCAAATGCCAGTTTTCTCTTGATGGTATTCTGTGATCATACAACATTTAGCATGTTCAGAATAAGACAATTGCTGCTGGGACTAAACTCATTTGACATTGGGAATGGGGGCAACCTACTAGTGTAAATCTTAGCTTTGATCTCGGTTGTCTTTTATTGTTCCAGTGTGATAGCTTATGTTAGACTAGCCGGGCTTAGTACTTTTTCCTGTTGATCTTTATGTACCATACGAAATCTTTTCTTTTTGCAATTGAGGAGTCATGGATTGGAATATCCACCTTTCTCGTTTATGTTTGCATATACTGAGGTATGTTTGTAACTACTGTGTTTCTATTCAATTTGAAGTCTTCCTTTCTTACCGTATGAAATTTCTGTTTTTTATTGACTAATCATGGATTGGACAAGTTATGTTTGTGTTTATTATTAAAGGATGTTTGTAAAGTGTTTTTGTTTAATTTTGAAAACACATCAGCTTAATGTTTTGTAAAGATCTAGGTTTACTCATCTGTTTACACGTAAGCAGTTAGAGTGGATCAAAAATTATTGTACTTCAAATCAAAACAAAAAAAACGTGCTCTTGATTTTAGACCGATGTATGGTTTGTCATTTATTGTTGGCAATTCAATTCGAATATTGTTTTTGTTTGGGATTGAGTTTTAAAATTTAAACGAGGGTTAGCTTGCTGAAGATGATAAATATTATTAAAAGATAAATAAATTTTATTAAATAATTTTGACTTTGCTTCTAATATAGGTCTACAATTTCAGTGGTCATATAATTTTAACTAAAACGATTATCTTTGGAGCAAGAAAAGTAGTAGTGAGCTTTGAGCAGATTTGTCTCATGCGTTGAATCTGCTCCGAAACGTTTTATGGTAATGTATCAGGTTGGGCCTACAGCGGCAACGTCCTTTCCAAGAATATCGAGCAAACGACATGTCGTAATGGGCCAGATAGTTGCGCCCTTTCCTTCTAAAAACGGACCCACGTCATCTTAGCTACTGTATACCGTCAAAGAGATTGGTCTCATCCTTTGTTAACTGCACTTAAATGAACGAGTTAAGTTAATTTATTTATTATATAAATTAATATTTTATTAATTTTAACTTAATTAGTAGGTTAATAAGATTATTTTTAAGAATTTAAAATTTTTAAAAAATATATAAAATATATTAATTATTAATAAATATAATATATTAATAATAATAATAATAAATTTATAATTTAAATATAATATAAATTAATTATATTATAATTTAATATATAAAAATTTTAATAAATCAAATAAAAATTCCGTGAATAATTATAAATTTAAACATATATATCAATAACATTATTTAATATTAATAAATAATAAATTATACATCATTATTAATATTTAAATATAATAAATTATTGTTTAAATATAAAAATTTAAAAAAATAATAATTTAATTTTTTTAATTAAATAAATTAACTTACGAATTAAAAAAAATTAATCCATTTAACCCAACTTGCCATGTTAAATCAATATTTTTTATTTTAATTCATTTAAACAGTAATTAAATGGATCAGCCTACAAATTATCAGTTCATTTGATAATTCTATATCAAATTTGAAAAGATAATACTGTATAAATACTTTAGCGAAAAAAGATGCTCTCTCTCTCTCTCTTAATTAAATTGGCATAAATACGTTTTAATTTTGTATTTATACTCTGACCAAACTCTTGTTTCATGTAGGCGTATTTCCCTAAGCACACAAGGGACTTCAATATTCGTATTTGACTTTATTAACCTTTTTAAATTTGAATCAAGCAGGACGTAGCATTAACTAGTCCTTTAATATCGATGAGAACAACGCATCCTTCTATAACATAGCACATGAATTTATCATTTATGATGCAGTATTTTGATGATAAAATTATTTTTAAAAAGATAAATACAATAAAAATCATAATTCTATCTAAATATAAATTTTCATTAATATTAAAATAAAAATTTATATACAAACTATCCTTTATATATAAATTATCACTTATAATTTTTTATAATATCATAAAAATATAAAACATTACAGTAATGTAATATTATCGCTTATAATTTTAGTATTCTTTGCATTTAATTCAATCTGATCTATTTTTTTTTTTTTTTGTAACATGGAATCTTTACATACTGAACTATCACTACGACGTTCAGCTACACACGGAGATAAATATCTTATTTTTGTGGAACACGTGATCGTAGATCATATGGTTCTATTCTTAACCATTAGACGCGTGTACAGGGATCATCCGTAATGATACCAAACACAAGAATAAATCGATACCTCCGTCTTGATGCGTCAATCAAATAATATGACGATTCGAACTCATGATATTATGAACAATATCCTAATTTCTTATTGTCACATTACCCAATCGGGTGTCCAATTTAATATATGATAAAAAGATTATTATCATAAAATCAAATGATAGCTATTCATGCATATGCATATATCCTTATAGGTGAAACAACATTATGTATTGTTTGGTTCACTAATAATTCTTAAAATTGGCAATGGGTTTGTTGTTTACTTTTGTGGGAGGTGAGAATATGCACCTTCTCTTGCATAAGGTCGTAATCTAATTTTTATAATAATTTTATAAGAAAAGAAAAATATAAAACAGTACATATTGACAAACATTATTAATTTTGATAACAATTAGATTTTTGGGATAAAATTTTTAAAAATTATAAACAAAATTTTTATAACAATCAAACGATTAAAACAAAGTCTTTCAAAATTATAAATAAAATCATCATTAGAATGAAATGTGATGTTAAGTGTGTCATTTGCAATATTTGTGTTGTCAAAATTTTGTACTTAGAGAGTTACCCCAGTTGATTTTGCTATATTAGATGTGGAATTGGATTCCATACTTGTAAAAAATAAAAATAAAAATAAAAATATTATTATTGAAAAAAAAAAAAAACAGGTATGATATGCGTTTTGGTGTTAGGTAGCTAGCAAATATCAATAATGTCGAGTGGCAGTATGGTCCTTTTATAATATTTAGCTTCTTAATCCTTAATAGTGATATTAAGAATATAAAATGTAAAAATTAATATAATAATATTATAAATAATTCATACTTTAAATTGTAAAATTTTAAAGAATATAAGTAGGGATAGACGCATGTCATTTAAAATAAAATTTTAAATTGATCTATTTATTACTATTTAAAAATAAGGTAATTCAATCTAATTCATACAAATATTAAAAACTGATTCAATCTAAATAGTAAAATATGATTTAAAGTGATTTAAATTTGTTATTTAGATTATATTATAAATTAATTATGTAATTATTGATTACTAATAATTATATATTTTTCATCAATATTTAAAAAGAGAGTTACGTGAATAAATTTATTTTTTTTTTCAGTTCTTTTGCAAATAATCTCTTTTTCTTAATTGTTATTATCTGAAAAAGATATAAACAATCATGTATAATTTGAGATGATAAATAAATACTAACAAAAAATTTTTATAATATAATATTAAACTATTTGATTTATGATTTCATAATTTAAAATTGATCAAATTTAAAATATAAATCGTGAACAGCAGTTTAAAAATATCAATTCGTAAATTGATTTAGAAAATTTTCAAATCAATTTAAACAGTAAATTTTTTATATTGTGATTTGAAAATAAGTAAATTCCATATAATTCGTTAAAATATTAAAATCAATTCAATTTAAATTACAAAATATAATTTAAAGTGGTTTGCATTCGTTATTTGAATTATATTATAAAATTAATTATTATCAATTCTATATTTCTCTTTAATATTTAAGATAAAATTTTGTGAAAATTTTTTTTAAAATTTTTTTGTGAATATTTTTTAATCATTATCATATAAAAAATAAAAACAGTATATAAATTAAGATGATAAATAAATAATAAAAAAAATTTATAAAAAAATATTAAATAATTTGATTTTGATATCGTGATTTAAAATCAATCAAATTTAAAATTTAAACTGTGAGCAATAATTTAAAAAATATTAATTTATAAATTAATCTAAAAATTTTTTAAACTAACTTAAATAATAAATTTTAATAATTTAACTAAATTTAAATTAGATTGATTTGAAAATGTTTACTTCTTCTAGATGTAAGTTTTGTTTTGAAATAAATTTTTAAATAAAGAAAAGCATATCACATATATATAATAAATATGTATTAAAATTTCTGTCATTTTTGTAGTTATTTTTACAATTAATTAATTTCAATTTCAAATTCATTGTATCTTTTATTTGATGAATATATGGATAACTTAATAAGCTGGTCCTATTTAACACTTTCTTCTTTTTTTTTTTAATTTTTTTCAATTTTTATATTATACACCCAAATTAAAAATATCTGTAACAGAAGTTACATCATTTTCAAGTCATGGTATGCAAACTGACAACTTCCTGAATTTAGTACAGTAAAATGTAAAAATACTTAATAGATTTTTAAACATAATATGTACAAGAGTTTTTTTATTTTTTATTTTTTATGTTGAGATGAATACTTGGATGTAAAGGAAAATAATTTTTTTATATTTAAAAAATATAAAATAATAATAATAATATAATTTTATTATATTATTATTGTATGTTAATACAGCTTATTTTGTTTTTTCTTCATTTTTAAATAATTTTTTATAAAAGAAATTACGATTCTTTTACTAAAAAAAAATAATAATAATCACAAGCAGATTTTCCTGTGACTTATATAAGAATAAAGAATGCGTTATACGAGAATTACATTTTTTTTAATCACCATTAAAAGTTTAAAACAATTAAACGTCAAACCATCAATTTATTGCACTTTGAATAAGCACCTTACCGACAATTGTACGAAAAAATTTATTTATTTTTTTAATTTCTATTAGTAGAAATTATTGATGCATTGAAGAAAGTCAAAGTTTTTGTATTGACAGCTTATTGACCAAAGGATAAGAATTACTTTAGATGGTAAGAGAATCAATGAACTGATTGCCGAAGCACTTACCGTTAGCTTTAATGGTAAAAATTGAAATGACATTTCAAAAATAAAAATAAAAATCACAAATAAAATGATTATTTTTGAGTCATTAAATAATATAATCGATTATACAAAATAATCGTAAATTTAATAAAATGCAATTTATCCCGTTTATTTGTTATAATTAAATTATCGTAATTTAATCCAAGCTTAAAAAATTACATCTATTTTTTTATTAATTAATTATTTTAATGAATTTTTAAATTATATATATAAAACAAAAGCACTTCTGCTTTACTATTTTTATCAGAATAAAATTAAAATTGATGACCGAAGCAGGTCAATTTTTCTTAGCTCTTGTCTTCTTTGCCTACACATATTATTGGTTTTGCTTGACCAAAGACTATATATATAATAATAGAAGAATAAACGTTAATGGTGTCAAACAAATAACTTGTGGCACAAGCACTTCTGCCCACCACAATTGCTAAAGACCAATAAAAAGAACTTGTTGATAAATATATGTCTTTATTTTTAATATAATTTTGGTAGCATTATATCAGATCCAGATAAAGAACCATTTGGGATGGAAGTGTTATACAAAAAGCTTTTTCACAAAGTGCTTTTTTTTGGGGACTGCAAACCGAACCTGTACTCTTGATTTTCAAAATATAGGCTGAGGGACTCTTATCATCTATGGCTTCTATTCTTCCGTTAAAGAAGCACTTATGCTTGAAGCAGGAATTGCTTTATTTTCTTCAATGTATGTAGTCATCGTTTTCTTGGACTAATAACTGGCCGGAGAATCACGTAATCAAATAAATATTTTTAAAGGTTAAAACAATCAACTTGTTGCAGATGCAGAAGCACTTATAGTTACCTATAATAGTTAAAATGGATATGGATGACAACCATATCTTTCTTTTTAAAAAATTACAAACTTAGGGAAGATAATAATGGATTTATTTATTTTGAAATAATTTCTATATTCATGTCTTTTTTTTTTCCTAATTTACATAAAATTAAATTTAATAGAATCTAAAATATTAGTAATATGATAATACATCTTCCCTTGTTTGACACTGATGCGGACCAATAAAGATATTAGTGAAAAATCAATTTATAAAATCTCACGCATCCGATTGGAGTGACATGATATTGGAGTGACACGATGATTTGAGCTTAAACGATGATTGATATCCTTTTATTTTTTATTATGATCTTGGATTTAAAATTATCATATATTTATTTTGATTGACATATCAAAATAAAGGTTAGACGAAGGTTAAAATTTTTTTTTATGCTTGATACTGTGTAAAATAATATTTTTACACGTATTAATTATTAAAAACGAATATTATATGATCTACGGATATATATCTTTTAAAAATAGGTACTTGATATCGTATTTAATTAGCTGCTATAAGAACCTTTAAAAATGAGTACTTGATCTCATATTTGATTTGATGTTATAAGGCTATAACAATCCTTAAGCGTTATTTTTCTTGTATATATAAAAAAAAAAATCCCATACTGTCAAAACTCAAAGATTATTTTGTGAGAATTTTCTTCTGTCTTGTATTGCTCTTACGACTAAAATATATAC
>JAVXUL010098978.1:0-20386 GCA_035590515.1 Trichilia minutiflora | reverse complement strand
AGTGTTAGAATTTATATGGATAGTATTTTGACACTTGACATATTTATATATATTTAATATATTAATTAATTAATTTTAAATTAATTATTCTTGATCAAATATATTATGCATCTTTGACTTGAGCTCATCCATATAAAATGAGCTTAGATGTATCACATAACTTGACTATTATTTAATTGTATTTATAAGGATAAATATTAAATTAATAAATGGAAAATTAAGTGAAAATAAGCAAATTTGGGTCTCTCTTCTTCTCCTTCACGTTGGGCAGCCATGGGAGCTCTTTGGAGTGGGTTTCAAGTGTTGAGAGCTCATACTTGTGAGCTTGGTCTTCATCAAAAAGTTGACCTAATAAGGTAAGCACCTTAAGGATTTGGTACCCTTATTTTGTCATTGATATATATAATTTTAGGGTTTGTTTCTTACAAAGAAAACTTGCCTTGATGCATAATTTAGACCATTATAAACCAATAATTTTTTCACATGTTTGGTTCTATAAGACAAAGAATTTTAGTGTTTTGTCATTATAAAAAAAGGGAGAGATTGATGACCCAAATTGTTTTTGATGATGCCAAATATATATGTGGAAAAATAAGTTATATAGAAATTTACTCTCAATTCATTATGGACAAATATTCTTCACTTGATCATGTTTGCAGAGGATATATATTTCAGGTTTAAAGTGTCAAGAATCAAAGTTGCAAGGCAATTGTGTCAACACCTTTAAAGGTTCAAAGGAAACGTGTCGACACCTTTGAAAAAAGTATCGACACTTTTAAAGAAAAGGCAAACTTATCGATATGTTTTTAACGAAGGATGTCAAAATCTACGTGAAAACGTGTCAACACCTTTACTTTGAAGGAAAATGGAAGAAGATGATACGTTAAAATGTATTGACACCTTGGTGGAATGTATCGACACCTTCATGGAAAGACACTTAAACGTGTCAACACCTTTGACAACTTAAAACTATAACGGTTAGTTTTCTTGTATTTAATGCGTGAATTGATTACGGATTTAGAAAGGCGTTGAAACGAAATGAATGAAGACATAAATTACAATTATTCTGCATCAAAGAAGAATTAGGGGAATCATAGAGACAGAGAGAATATCTGAAACATTCATTCTGTTTTGTATTTTATTATTCATTTATTGTCAATCATTTTTTTGTGAGAGAAAACACTAGTCTGAATTGAATACTCGTTTTGTTAAAGAACCTTTCTTATTTTTATAATATTATTTGCAATTTTTTTGGGTTTAACTTCACCTGTACAAAAAAGTGTGTACTTGGATTTAACTTTATCCGTTTAAAGAAGTGACTTGTAAGAGTGCCCATCACCATTAAGAAGGAGACTGTAATCTGGGTTATCTTGTCCCATATTTAAACAAGATTTAGTAATACCTCGGATTTATAACTGAAAAGAGTGGATGTAGGCTCGTTGTCAAACCACTATAAAAACTTATTGAGTCTGCATTTAGATATATCTCTTTCTACACCTGCACTCTTAGCATAATATTTATTGTCAGTCAGTGATCGTACTAAATTTCTTCAACAAATTTTTATCAGTCTTTTAACTTTAAATTTTTGTCATATCACCAATCCACCTCGCTCTTATGTGATATTCACTGGGCTTCACCTATGAGGAATCAAACAAACATATCAAATACAAATATGGGACAATAAAATAATGAGCAATATAAGTCAATTTTTAATGTGAAAAAATTTCTCCAGTTCAAAAGATAAATATCACATGATTATACTCGAAGTCCACTCAAGTCTTCATTATAAATCTTAAGATACAAATTTAAATCAAATAGGTATAAAACCTATCTCATAATCATTAATAATAATAGAGTAAATATTCTCAATAATTAAAAGTGAAGATTGATAAAAGAAAAATTCGAAATTAATAAAAATAAATCTTTTTCGATTAAAATAAGTATATTTAAAATTACTCCCAGATCTAAATTTGAGTTATCTAAATAACAATTCAACTGATCAAATTAAAAAGTAAAATATACTTAATATACTTTTAAAATTTCAGCTCAAATGGATAATAGATAAACATACGGTCATCAAAAGTATAAATTCTATGTATTGAGAATTTAAAAAAAAAAATTTTGCTGCCTCTTCTGCCTGTGTTTTCTTTACCTCTAATCTACGCATTTTAATTTAAGGTTACGAGTGATATAACTTGACTTTGGAAACAAAATATTGTACAAAACCTAACATAATATGCTGAAAACTTACTATAGACCCGATAAATAGGCTTGTTAATTAGATATTTTTAATAGAATTATACTATTTAATTATTTATTCTTCTACTCTTTTCTTGGCTGTATCGTGATACATTTGATCAAAGGCTGTTTAGTTATATAATAATTTTAAAATTAAGATTTATAATTAATACGTAATGTGCTATACCTCATCCTCTTTCAACTTTATTAAACAATTCAATTAATTTCTTATCACGATCTTAAATATTTTTGTTTTTTTCTCCTTAATTAACTAACGTAATGTAGAAGAAAGCTAATTACTATGAGCAACTTACATATCTCTGAATAGATTGCATTTGCGGATAGGATAATGCCAGACTTTAGAAAATGTGTGTTGGTAAGCTTCCTGACTAATAGGCTTCGATCGTCCTAATACTATTTTATAACAAGAAGATAGAGCTAAATGCCATTTTTTTTTTAATTTTATACACCCAAATTTTAACCCCAATTCATACATATTCGTGAATTCAAACAGGTAAGCCTTAAAGTGTAACGAATTTATACCATTGGAAACCATAGGAGTGAGCCCATGGGGCAAAAGAATATGTAAATTTTTTTTTCTGAAATTAATTTTTGTTAACCTTATCAATGCCCTTCAAATATTCCTAAAAAGACTGATTTTGTGGATCGAAAATAATGCTTTTACAAACTTAGTATGTAGAGAATAATGAGGCCAAACTTGGGCCTGCTAGCCCAGGCCAACGTTTAAAATTACGGACAAAGTAAATGCGGAAGGGAAGAGCAGACACAGAAGCAAAGAGATTGAAGATGGGGACGATGGGATTGGCGCCAGGTCTCTCGCGGAAGCTGAAGAAAGTATTGGAATCAAGAACTGAAACTCCAGATCTATTAGCGTCTCTTAAAACACTCTCTACTTTCTACAATGAAAACACTCCTCAGGCGCGTCGCAACCTCAGATCCACCATTGAAAAGCGTTCTCTCTCCATCAATCACGACTTCCTCCAAGCCTCCCATTCCGCCCAACAAGTAATTCTTTATATCTTCATTTTCTCTTTTGTTTAATCGTTTCTGATTTTTTTAGTTAAAATTGTTTCTGTGCTTTTTAGGCTCTGGATCAAGTCGAGGAGGAGGTTAATGCTCTGGCCGATTGCTGTGATAGGTACCCTTCTTGTTCAACATATAAAAATTTGGATCCATTTTCCATCATTTCTAATTTCATTTGTATTCATCTCTGATTCCAAGAAGCTGTAAATGCATATGAGCACGCGGATGTTTGCTACTTATTGTGTTTTTCATATACGCGTCTCTGATTAAGATCAATTGTATAACTGAGTCAAGCATTCAAGAAAAGGTATTCACTAGAATTTATCTTATGGTGTCTTGTCCAAATTTTCACTGCCATTTGAGGTTGAAATTATAATCTTTTCTGGTTCGAAGTTGCTGTAAATGCATATGAGTACACAGATATTTTATACTGATTCTTCTTTCAAAATAGCTGAGATATCTGATTGAACAGTATAACTGAATCAAGCATTTACGATACAGCTGTGGCTGGAATTTATCTTATGGTGTCTGAATTGTGTATTCTGTCCCTGTTGGTGTTGTAGTGGAAAGAAAGGAGATGTTGTTAAATGTTTGGTGCATTTTGTAACTTGACAGGATTGAGAAGGCGTTGAACAGTTGTAATTCTACTACTGGAAATATAATTGAAACAACAGAGAGACTCAAAAGGGAACTTGAAGTGAATACACAAAGACAAGAGATTGTTTCGTGCTTTCTTCGTGATTATCAGCTCTCTAATGAAGAGGTTTAATCTTAAATCTTTTGTTTTGAATTGATGCATGCTACTCAATAGAATTGAACTTAAATTACACTGTTCATGTTTGTTGGCTTTGTAGATAAATGCACTGAGAGATGAGGAACTAAATGAAAATTTCTTTAAAGCACTTTCTCATGTTCAAGAAATTCATGCCAACTGCAAAGTATTATTGAGGACACATCACCAGGTAAAATCTCTCTTTCTCTTCCCGTTGTAGAAAACTTTGCCAAATAAGGATTTCTAGAATTCAAATTTGTAGAAAAAGGAATTAAGATTTGGGATTTGATTAGAGCTTCAAAAGAGATATGCTTGATGGTGAAAACTTAAAGCATGATAAAGTAATGTTGTGAATACTGATATACACTATACCTATAAACAGTAACTGGATTTATATAATCTCCAGAAATTCGAAACTGAAAAATATGTGAAGATATTACGGAAACTAAAAACTTGCATGATAAACCTTAATTTAAATTGATGAAAGTCCAATTGAAGGCCAAATAACTGTTGAAAACTGAGTAGACTGTAAGAATATTGAAAATATTAGATTACTGATTTTGAAACTTGACCAGCAATCCATAAAGATTTCAATAACATCCAAGACACATTGTCTTGGACCAAAAAATCCTCTGGCTTTTGTTCTAGCTTTAAACTGATTAATATTCTGATGCCATATCAGATTCTCTCTTTGTAACCAGGATAGATCCTACTTGTAGATATGTGTTATAAAAAGTATTGAACAACATATTTTTCTTCACATAAAGTGCACCCAAGTTGTATCCGAGAGATTCTGTTCTTGTATGTGCCTTTTTCATCTTTTTGATGCAAAATTTACTAAAATAGCAATTTAAAGCAGTATATTGCAGCCATCTCATATTTGGTCTACTCTCATAACCTTTATTTATGTATCCTAAATTTCAGGTATTCATTTTATCCTTATATGAAAAATTATTTTTCGTATTTATTGACTAATTACAAATTAACTACTATTTAAGGTTTACTATGTTTGTTTTACTTCTTCCTATTTTCTGTATTTTTTTGTTTACTGACTGCTTGAAGATAATTGTCATTCACTTGAGGATTCCTTACAGCGTGCAGGTTTGGAGCTGATGGATATGATGGCTGTGTACCAAGAAGGAGCCTATGAGCGCCTCTGCAGGTAAATGTTTCTTACTATGCTTTTCACACAATATAAAATACATACAGGCTTCATAAACCGTAAGCTATATTATATTTAGTATTTAGTATCTCATGCCTTTTCTTTCATTCCATCTCTGATATTGTGGCCTATTACTTTACTAGCTATTGATTTTCCAGATATTAACTTCTGTGACAGCATTTTTACTTTTCTAAAAAAAAAAATGTGATTGCTTAATCTTAAAGTTTCATATTGAACATTTATTTTACATGGGCCGTGTCTGAATTGGTTGTATAATATATATTTTGTTGCTTTCTTCTAGGTGGGTTCAGTCAGAGTGCAGGAAACTGGGGGACACAGAGAATCCTGAAGTAGGTGAGCTCCTGAAAACAGCTGTTCGCTGCCTCAAGGAGAGGCCTGTTCTTTTCAAATATTGTGCGGAAGAGGTGATTCGATTAAATTCTATGCTCTGTAATAATAACTGAACCATGATACAAACCTGCTGTTTTTCTGGGAGTTTTTCATATATCACTTCACTGCTTGTACAGGTGGCTAATATGAGGCATAATGCACTATTTAGAAGATTTATAAGTGCTCTTACACGTGGAGGGCCTGGTGGACTGCCAAGACCAATAGAAGTGCATGCACATGATCCCTTACGATATGTAGGAGATATGCTAGGGTGGTTGCATCAGGTGCGCAGAGACCTGTTTGGTTGGATTTAACTTCTGGTCTTCTGACATTGCTGAATACTTGCAACATGTGTAGTCAATTAAATATTTTCATCAAATGTTGCTGTCTAAGCAGGCACTGGCATCTGAACGAGAGCTTGTCCTTGGGTTACTTGATCCAGATGCAGTGTTAGATACTGGGTTAACTGCCAGCCGATTCTCCAACAGTGAGAATGATTTTGGAAAGACAGATCCAGACCTTACATTTGTTCTGGATAGAATTTTTGAGGGAGTTTGCCGACCATTTAAAGTGAGAGTTGAACAAGTTTTGCAGTCTCAACCTAGTCTTATAATTGCATATAAACTCGGTAATACCCTGGAGTTTTACAGCTATACTGTGAGTCCAATGCTATTCTTTTTGTATTCTTACTTTTTTCTTCAACTCTCTGTATCCCTTAACTGTTTGGTGTTTATATGTAGATATCAGATTTACTTGGGAGAGAAACATCTCTATGTGATACTCTTTGGGTTCTCAAGGATGCTGCTCAGAAAACATTTTTTGACATTCTGAAAAGTAGGGGAGAAAAGCTCTTACGGTATCCTCCCCTTGTTGCTGTTGATCTTTCTCCACCACCAGCTGTGAGAGATGGAGTCTCTGTACTGCTTGAAATAATTGAGACCCATAACAGTATGATGGTTCCTGCTTCGGGAAAAAAAACTGCTTTTGATCTAGTTATATCAGCATTGCTTGATCCTATTATCCAGGTAGGTTTGTGTTTGATATAAATTGTCTCAATTGCATTGTATTCGGTGGTAGACTACTTCTGACCGAATTAGGCTGAAACATTACAAACATAGAAATGCCTTTACTTGCTGTCAGGTGTTAGTAATACAAATGTAGTGCCTTTTTGAATGAATGTCTTGGCTCTACAAACAAATGTTGATTATGGCAGTAGGATAAAGATGTTTCATTCCAATCTTTTGAAGAGTGATATTTAGTGGAGCCAATTTGCTTGATTATGGTATTTTTGTGGAGTTGAGAACTGAAACTTTTTTTGTACTTCGCTATAGATAAACACATGTTTTGAACTGGATATGGGCTAAACAATGTTGGGTTTTTGTGAAATTTGATTCAAATTTTTAACCATGCTGATGTTCAGGGACTTCAGCAGTTTCTTCTTTTTTAAATTTAGTGAATGAGATAAAATTTATCTTCTTCCCTGAATTTTAGAAATGAGATCAAATTCATTCCTGCCAATTGTTGCAGATGTGTGAACAAGCAGCAGAGGCACACAAGTCCAAGGGAGGTGGGCATTCATCAAGAAGAAGAATGAGTTCCGACTCTGGCCACATCAGTAAATCATCAGTTGATGCAATCTTGTCCAATAGCAGCTCCCCCTCACCCACACAGGTTTCTTACTTGCCTGTTCCTTGTTTACTCTGTATGTTACTGTTTGTCAATCTTACATTTTTGGTGTTGATATCAGGATATTGTTAGCTATTATTGAGTTGCAGTTCTTGGTAGATGTATCCTTACAAATAGTTTTAATCATACTTGTAGAAATCTAATGTTGAAATCGCAATGGTTCTTGTGGTATGAATGTGGTGCAATCAACCACCACGTGTGGCCCATGAAATGGCTAATGTGATGACAATAAATTTGGTTTATTAATTGTTTGGCTGATTGTGATAAAACTTCACGGTTTTCGAAGAATCCCCATTTATATTCTTCATTAGTTGAAGCAGATTAATCAATAAATTAACTAGTAGATGCATAACTAGTAATTAGTTCCAAGTAGTTGGGAGCTAAGCACGAGACCACCTTTGCTATTTATATGTATGATGTAATGGAATCAAAGGCTTTTATTTTTGTCTGTAAATTCTTAGCACTTTTTGCACCCTAATCCTCTCCATGATTTTTGCAGAGTAACGAGACACCTTCTAAAATCTTCCTCGTCAACTGCTTATGTTCCATCCAACAACCATTGGTTGGTCGTGAAGTTGCTGCTGAATATGTGAATAACCTTGGATCAATGATTGATAAACACATGCGTATTCTGGTGGATAAAGAAGTTGAAGCCATTCTAAGAAAATGCAGCTTGTTGCAGAAGATGCATCACTTCCGTAGTTCCCTTAGCAAGGATGGTAGCGCTGCAGTATCCCAGATCCCTCTGGCAGAGATAGAAGACACTTCTCCAGCATCACTTTCAGAGTGTTTAAAGGGTTTCTTTGGGCTTATTTTGGGAAGTGAGAGTTCTCTGCCTGAATTTGAGTTGATGCAGGTTCCAAGATTGCGTTCTGAAGCTTGTATCCAGGTAGCTAGGTCACTGGCTGAAGCTTATGATCTAATTTACGAGGCAATTATGGCTCCTGAGAATAGTTATCCAGACCCGAAGTCCCTAGCAAGGCATCCTCCAGATCAAATAAGGACTATTTTGGGAATATGATGTCGAGAAATTTTTGGTTGGAGAGCCACCTTATGTGTTTTTTTTTTTGGTTTGGGGTGGGGGGAGATAGAAATGTCTTCGATAACAGTTCAAAGTTGTGCAGTTGTATCATCTTTCGGCGATAAATGATGTCCTGTAGACGAATTGAGTAGAATTGCATTCCATGTGAACACGAAAGGAAGAAATTATGTATTTTCTTTTGTGATTGAACTATTTGGTGGTGGCAATCTCGATATTATAAAGTGAATTCTGTTTAGGATAATGTGCTTTCCGAGGTTTCCTTTGGTGATGGGAAATTTCAAATGTGAATTTCTGTAATTTTTGGAAGATCTTTAATGTCGCCTTATTTTTAGGTAAACACAATCTTATGCGCCTATTCTGTCCTATCTCATACCTGAAAACCAACAGCGCAGAGAACGGTAAACAATAAAATTAAATTGTTTCCTACTATTTTAGTAGGTCCGAAATGCTTTTTCATTTTGGACCTTTTTCATCTCATTGATAAGGTGTTAGTTCTATTATTCAACATCAAGTTGCTGAACCAGGAACTGGCGCAGAGTATGGTTTGTTTTACCCCATTCTAGACCAACCCAACAACGTTGGAGTTTGTTTACGGAACTGTGCTGAACAGAAAGTCGTAGAGTGATCACAGATTACTCAACTTTCCCTGCTGAAATGGTTGAAGGACCTCCCGTTATAAATTCATGGGTGAGCCAGATCCCTGTCCCCTTAGTAGAGAAGTGGGAGTTTGCTTCTCCAAGGAAGTTTGTATTTGATTCTGGTTGGGTCGGCTTATCTTTTGCGGGAAGCTCCGTATTCGTTCTGAAATGGTTTTTAAGAGTGGAATGCTTAACGTTTGAAAGATAGCAAAAACAATTATGTATATATTAATGATCGAGGAGTTGGGTACCCTATCTCTATTCAAAATCTATTATTATATATAATCTTCTGCTCTTCACCTCTGAAATTCGGCAAAGTAGAATCGCGACTTACCAAACCACCGGACCTGAAGGTATACCTTTAATAGAACAGGGGAACAGCTTTTCTAGGTGAACTTTTATAATGGAATTCCTTCTTTCCATTATAAGTTCAGCGGAACTTATTCAGTAGAAGACCCACTGACTTAGAATGCCTTGCTCCCTTTCCATTCGCATTGAATAGACCAGTACCAGTCCTATCTATCTTGACTGATGAGGTCGGGAATGGAATGATTGACGAGACTTGAACTACGTACTAGTACTCGTTCTAAAATCACTCTCTCCTTCACCTGCCTTGGACAGCGGGGACGGATACAGGTACTCGCTTACTTGCTACTAACTGATGAACAGGAGACTACTCCGCTTCTTCCCTACCAGAACCCGATTCTCCGCCCCAATCCGGAATGAGAGAAGTTGCGTGGTTGAAATAGGGTATGTATATAAGAGAACGACTTAGCCTAGGAGTTCTCTGTCTTCTGGTTTCATTCAATCCATTAAAACCGGATATATATGGCAAATGAACCTACCTAGAGGAAAGAAAATTCCGATTCGAAAAGCTTGCACTCATCCGAATAAAATCCGACATGTCAGTGACGAAGTTGTTTAATTAAATTGGATGGATTACTCTTGAAAATAATTTCAGAACCTCGGCCGGCTTCAAGCTGAGCTGAAGTGAAGGGAATATGAAGGGAATAGAAATAGAAGCCGACTCACGTATACATGAGATTCTCAACTTGAAGTTTCTCGTAATTGTTGTAGTCAGTCGTCCTGTGTCTGACAGAAGGGGAGCCAAGTAGCAAGCTCTAGGGGACGGTCCAACGAAGGAAGCTAATAGTGGAATTCAGAAGCACCTGTTAAGAAAGAGAAGGTGATCCTTGATCACCAATACGGTGTCCTAAATAGGGAATCCATCCAATATTGTTATTATCTTCTTCTTTTTTATATAGTCAAATAGTCTTCCTAGCCCACCTCAAGCAGTAGGTCTCTCAGCAGCGTCTGTAGCTGTTCCCATCCCAAGAGAATCAACTGCTGAGAAAGAAGATATGAAAGGAAGAGAGCGAGAAAGTCATGTCAAACGAAGGAATTGGATATGGAGCTTCTTTTCTCCACCTTGAACTTCTATTCCATGTCTCTTGATCTTAGATACTATAGACGATCTATCTCTATTAGAGAATCGCTGCACTTGCCCATCACGGCATGAGAGGAGTTACCCCCTGAATTTGATATCTAATGGCTGCTTTTAGATCCCTTTTTTTCTATTATGTAGTAAACGAGTCTTACCACTCAGCTTTTCCACCTTACTTTCCTGATTCCGATAGTGGATGTGTGATCCCCGATTCCATTTACCGTCTTCTCTAGTGGGACTTCGTCTCACTCAGAAGGGTGATCTGTTGGAAATTACTTTTAACACCAAAGAATAAGATGACCAATTGAAAACCTCACTGTTTGGAGGTTTGGTGAAGTGATCTTCAACTATCGTAAAGAAATGAAAGCATTTTATTCATATTTTGCTTAGCTGTTTCTGAGCTAATGAATTGATTAACTAACGAACGTGTAGCGTTTTATGGAAGTAAAACAGAAGGACAAACAAACAAAAATGTCAAAAACATATTATGGAAGTAAAACAAAGAGTATCAAACCGTAAAAAAGGAAAAAGGAAAAAAAAAATTGTTAAAATTCAGGATCAAACCACCACAGGCTCCAAAACGAGCAATATAATTCAACCAGCATTAATTTTTTTTTTTTAACTTATAAATAAAATCCCCACCCACCCCTAATTCTATTTACGCTTGACATGATCATATCTTCTTTCAGGTAACACAACAAACACGAAACAAACAAACTAACAAAATCCCCTCCGTCGAGTGGCCCATGGCGGCAACAACAGTGATAGCAGGCGGCGGAGGGGGTGGATCGTTAATGGAAAGAGATGCATGGAAAGCACACGGAGCGATGGCTTTGGTTCAGTTGTTCAATGGCGGGTATCATGTTATTACAAAAGTAGCCCTCAATGTTGGAGTCAACCAGCTTGTCTTCTGTGTTTTTCGTGATATTCTAGCTCTCTCCATTCTTGCCCCCATCGCCTTCTTTCGTGAAAGGTATTCTTCTTTCTTTTTCTACCATCTTTGCTTTTTGACCTTTTGTCTGTGCTTGACTTACTTGATACAATTCATTGAGTTCGGGTTTTAACACCAAAAATTGCTACTTGAGTCTTAAAGTTTAGCCTTTTCTTTTTTTCTTTTTTTATTTAAGATGGATTCTTTGGAATGAGAATGTTTTCACTGTTCGTGGACTGTTGGATTCGGATATTCAATCTACCTTTGATTCAATATATAATTCGGTGTAGCATGTTAAATTTACATTGATACGTGTATATTCAAGCTAAGAAGTATCGCAAATGTTCCACTTCTATATGCATTACCTGGTGTGGGATCTGGCTCTATATCTATTTATTCATAAAATGTAAAAATTGATAGTGATTAGTAATTAGATGAAGTTAACATCTTATTTAGTGTTCAAGTTTTATCTTTTTGTATGCCTGTGTCTATATACTTGAATATATTTTGCTGTGAAAATGGATCCTGTTTCGTAATCATTGTCTAAACTTATTCCTGACTGTTCATGATTAATGGTCTAAACATAATTCTTACTGCATGTGTATGACATGTGATGGATAAAGTTGATATCTTGAAATGTTTATTGTTTCCTCTTTGTAGAAGAACCCATCTACCTATGACTAGAAGCTTACTAATGTCGTTTTTCTTTCTTGGGTTAACAGGGTAAGTTATTCTCTTGTGAAAATCCATTGTTATTGGAATGGTCATGATTTACTGGCATAGTACCGATAGATCTGTCTGGTTTTGTAGCTAATTTAGTTACATTTGACTAGGATATTTGGGAACCAGCTTTTATTTCTTATTGGTCTTAGTAACACAAATCCTACTTATGCTGCTGCCATACAGCCTTCAATTCCAGTATTCACATTTCTCTTGGCTGTAATGATGGGGTGAGGGACAAATTTCTACCTGTTTCTAATTCAGTTGTTCTTGTACCTTTATTTCCATGCAAATGAATAAATGTTTTATGCTGGACGTTGCTTGTTCAATATCATGTATGAACTGTTCGTACAGTACAGAAAGAGTAAATTTGCTCAGGACTGAAGGTCAAGCAAAGGTTGGAGGTACCCTCATTTGTGTTTCTGGTGCCATATTAATGGTTCTATTCCGTGGCCCAGCTTTGTTTGGAGACAATAATCAAGACTTTGTAGCACAAAGTGAAATAAGTGCAAGGGGTCAACCGGAGCCTGCTGGATGGATCGTGTTTAGTTTTGTGGAGTTTGGACTTGATCAATGGCACCTCGGAGTTTTATGCTTAATAGGGAATTGTATGTGCATGGCTGCTTTTCTAGCCATTCAGGTATGGGATTATGTAGTTAACTTTTGAATGAGAATTCATTTTTGAAGTGAAAATACAAAAATTTGATATGATAACGATTTTAATGCTTGGATAATGCTCTGTGTATCTTTTTTCTTCCTTTTTTTTGCTAAAATGTGTCATTATCATATTTACTTACTATTAAGTAATTGTTTCAATTTCATAGATCAATCAACACAAGTACTTGGCTTATCTTGATCAGATTTTCCATTTGATTTTAGCATACTATATGGAAAGGTATATAATCTTTGTACATGACATATAAAAGGGCTGGAAACATTATGGTGATGGATCTAAAAAGAGGATCTCCTAATTTTTGAGGATAAAATTCCAGTATATTTGCCTTATGCTAGAATGAAAAATAAAAACTTAAATAACCTGTTTAGTTTGATGCCTCTTTAATTATATAGCAGTTCTGTAGTTTAGATACTGTGTTAATCAGCATCATAATAAGGTTGCTTCCGAAAACTGTAAAAAGATTCTAAGTTAGTTTTAGAATATCTGCAGAAGTCTTATCCCTTCTGCTTGAGGTGTTAAGATGTAATCATATTCAGCTTTGTGTTACCTGATGCTTCGGGAGAAAAAATGTTTTGGATTGTTTATATAACGTTTTGATAAAGTTCCACAGTAGATGATTGTTTAATGCATCTCATGGAGCTTACCCATGAATATTTTGTAATGCTGCGTAATTCTTAGAGGTGCTTTCTGCCGAAAACAATTTTTGTGGCATTTCTTCTAGACCCTGCGACCATGAGTATTTCAAATCATATTTCTGGGTGATTTTCTGCTGCCTATTATTATCCTCAATTCTTCCTTATTACTGGGTGATTGTCTGCTGCCTATGATTATCCTCAATTCTTCCTTTTCTCCTCAATTTTCACATCTAGTGGACTATTTGATTTTAGAAAGTGAATGGTTTTGTCTGTCCTTACCCTGTTTCATTTTCTGAAAGCAGTTCCTGCATGATGATTGTCCAGTTGTGTTTATAAGTTGTGTGCGTTCAGCATTCTTTACTACACAATATGCTGTTGAATGATATACAGCTTTAACCTAGTTTAGATCATTACATATGGTTTGGTCTGCTAAGTACTTTTCTCTTTTGTCTGCGCAGCTTTGGT
Source organism: Trichilia minutiflora (assembly GCA_035590515.1). Taxonomy (NCBI): domain Eukaryota; kingdom Viridiplantae; phylum Streptophyta; class Magnoliopsida; order Sapindales; family Meliaceae; genus Trichilia; species Trichilia minutiflora. Next base: position 6,543 of record JAVXUL010098978.1, on the reverse strand, counting down.
TTTTGACTTACTACTACTGTGTTTAGCTGAATCCTTGTTATGTATTTTGTCATAATTTTTACTCACATCTTCTGATTCAACCGACTCTATCATAATCTTTACATGCAAAATTTATCACTTATTGCCTCTGAGGTTTGAGCTTTTATCACTTAGATGATATCTTTTAGAAAGTATCACTTACTTCCCTTGAGGCTTGCATTTCCTCAAATTTCTTCAATAAAATTGTTTATTTATCCTCAAGAATTATCATAATTAATAAGTTTTAGGATGATAGTCAAAAGATTTTTTAGGATAAATAAGTAATTTTGTTTATGGAGTTTGAGAGGAAGCAAACCTCAGGAGAGGTAAGTGATAATTTTTAAAAGATACCATCTAAGTGACAAGGTTCCCAAGCCTCAGGGGAGGTAAGTGATAAATGTCCTCTTTACATGTCCTTGTATATATGAAGTTTATATTCTTCCAATGTTTAATTTCTTCCAGTGAAAAATTTCCAGGCGCCAGTTTTAAGGAAATATCCTTCCAGCCTCTCGGTGATAGCATATTCATACTTTTTTGGTGCTGTGTTGATGGTAATAACAGCATTCTTTATGACAAGTGAGTCAACAGACTGGAGTTTGGCAAGGTCTGAATTGTTTGCAGTCATTTATGCAGTAAGTTTCCAGGTGTTATACATGCATTATCTTTAAATTGCAACAGTTAATCTATTTCCATTTTGAGTTACAAGTCCGTCTGGCTGTGGTAAGTTGTTTATTAGTAGCTTTTCAATCTGCCAGCTTCTTCTGTATTTATAGTTAAAATAAAGGAATGCCTGAGAACATTCTCCATGCTTTTCCAGGGAGTCATTGCATCTGCCATCAATTATGGACTTATGACGTGGTCCAACAAGATCTTGGGGCCAGCTTTGGTTGCACTGTACAATCCCCTTCAACTCGCAGCATCTGCCTTTCTATCGAAAATTTTCCTTGGAAGTCCTATTTATTTGGGGAGGTTCTACTCATGTCCATCCTTCATTTTCTTCTCCATTGACCATAAGTTCATTTAGCACTTACATACACCTTGTTTTTCTTTATTGAATTACTATAGTTAGATATTTAATGTTATCAATATCAATTTGGACTCTGATTTTTTGTCTCCTTGAGCTAGCAGCGTGAAAGCTAATGTGAGCTTACTCGGTCTTTTTGTCCTCTGGACAGTGCTATAGGTGGATGTCTAATTATAGCGGGGCTTTATTTGGTCACTTGGGCATCCTATAGAGAAAGACAAACTTCACCAGCGACTGCTGTTTACGTCACTCGAACTGCTGAACCTCTGATTCATAAAGATGCATCTATTAACAAGACTCCCTACCAGAGGGGACATGTTTCTCACCAAAATCTAGAGATTAAGCAAATATAATGATATGTTTCATGTAAAACTAGAATCAATCATATTTTAATAAATTTTACAGTTGCCCTTGTGAAAGTATTTAGCATTTCTTCTTGTGTCTTTATTAATTTAACCCCACATATTTCTCTTAGACAAGTCAAGAGGGGGATGGACTACCATTGGCTTATGATAAATTCTTTTGACCCATTTTACTTCCTGAGATAAAAGCCTTTGGAAGCATCCATAGGAAAGTGGAAAAGCCTTTTTGTTGCATGAATAAGTTGAAGACAAATCAAATCAGATTGTTATATTTTCCTCTGTCTTTGTCCTGTAAATGTGCTATGCCAAATATAGATGTTTTGCTCTCTTCTTCAGAGAAATAAAAGTGCAGCTATCAAATTTTAAACACGAAAGGGTGTTTTTTATTTAATTATGTTAATGTATTCAAAAATGTTGTGTCTATATAATGTTATTTGTAACGGGCTTATGTTATCCCTTATTGTGCAGTTATTTATCATTGATTATGAATTTAAAATTGAGACTTAAATTTTTACATAATTTTTAAAATGTTAAAAATGAAAATTTTTTGTATAAATTTATGTGTAAAAATTAACATAGCGTTATAATATTAATTTTTGTTTATAAAAATTTACATTATTACATAGTTCTGTAGCTCCCACTTGAACTGGTAAGCGGTGTCCAACAAGATAATCTCTGGGGTGCAAATAGCACTAAACATTATTATTTTTATCAGCCCAAAATAAAGTTTCCATGAAATGACCAAACTCTATAGGAAGTCTGTAGGGCATTGTTTTATTTATACGATCAAATCAACTGAAAAGCCTGATAATTCTTCAGGAAAATGGAAGGTGAGGAAGGAGTAGGCAGCAGGTTGAAGAAATTGGCATCAGGATCCGCTGAAGTTGATTACAAGACGAAATCTGGAACTGCGTGGAGCCATTCTTACTTAAACCAGAAGCCATGGCATCCTCTTTCTTATCCTAACCAACGACGGAAATGGATTGCCGAACAGATCCACTCCCAGCGACAACGACGATCCGAAGAAGTTTCCCGCGAAGTATATCCCTTATTTCCAATTATTTTCCTTATTATCTTTTTCCTCTTATTAGTTATTCTAAATTTTGTTTTATTTTCATTTTTTTTTTCAGTATGCTCAAGAGCAGGACTTCTTTCGGCAGACAGCTCTCGTTTCCAAGAAAGAAAAAGAAAAGGTAGGGATTTTTTCGACATAAATCATTTATTCCAGAACCCCTGATGAAAATTCTGGGTTGATTTGGGGCAGATGGAGACAATGCAATCTGTTAGCTTTATGTATGTTCGTCCACCTGGTTATAACGCTGAAAGTGCTAAGGCTGCGGAGCTCGAAGATGAGAGGAAGAAAGAGGAACAACCAGCTACGGCTGCAATGTATTACTATGATTATTGCGTTTTAATTTTAGTTTCTGTGACTCATTTAGCTGGAAAAAATGTCTTTGTAATTGTTGTTTGTGAAAGAGAAGTTAACGTTGAGCATTAATTTTATTGTGTCTAGGCAACCAGAAGCTAAGTCTGTGGATGAAGAAAAGAAGAAATTGAGGCCAAAAGATGTTTTTGGGCGTCCTTTACCTACCGAAGAAGAGTTTGAAGTCCTTAAAAATGCTCCACGGTAATGTTTGAATACTTCTTAGATACATCTGTTGTGTGAGATTCACTTCTGAAGTGTAATATGCTTCTTTATACTGCTGAATTTTTTATTAGTATATGTTTGAGATTCGTGACGCCACTGATTAGATGTATAAGAAAGTATTGCATTGTTCAATGAGTTTTAAGTTACTGCTCTGGACATTCAAGGCTTGAGTGCATTATGATGAGCATAGATAGGTCTAGCTTCAAATCATGCTGATCAAAATCCTAAAATATAAAGAAGCAAAAGAAAAGACATATTGTTTGAGGATTATATTGAAAAGAAACAATGTGAAACATGAGTTGATATGAAAATATTCTAGAGATTGCATCAGTAAATTTGTCAATCTTTATTAGGATATTGAGAAAAATACGGCTTAATTTCACTAACCTTTATTCCTATTGGCTTATTGAACACTGTTATGCTTTGTTAAGAATGTTTTGCGAATGTCTAATATTGATTATACTTGCTAATATACTATATTCTTCCAAGAGTTCCAATATCATTGTTGTGGCTGTTCAATTGGTTCTGTTCTACCAAATATTATTTATGCGGTATTATTAGAAATGCTATGTTGTTGTACAGAAGTCTCATTTGCAATAATATATTATCAGGCTGGAGACAGGAGCTCCTGCTAGGGTAAAACCATTTGGTGTTGAAGTGAGAAATGTGAAATGTTTAAGATGTGGAAATTATGGGCACCAAAGTGGTGATCGTGAATGTCCATTGAAGGATGCAATAATGCCTAATGAAGAGAGTCGATTGAGAAGAGATGACCCCTTGACTGCTATCATGGCTCATGTAGATCCTAGTGAGGTACATATTACTTCTTTATTGTCTTCTCTCATTTACAAATGTATCTTAGCAGAATTTTTTTCTTTTATCACCAGTCATGTGTAATAAATAGATGATAGACGTACAAATGAACACCCTTGAGCAAGGAGTCCCCATTTGAATGATTCACAATCCATATCATTGCTCATGCTGAAACTTACAAAGTCTGAGAATAATTGAAGGTTTTTGATTTAACCTTCAGAAAAGAATTGTACCCAAAAAAGTTCTACTTTTTGTTTAATTATTGACTTTGTCTGTAGATGCTTGTTTCTGTCTTATAGGGTGGATATGTGGCACTGAAAAACTGTCTTAAAATAGATACTATGATTGCTGAAAAATGTTTAGCTGTATCAAATAAATAACTAATAGAGACCAATAGTGAAATCTCGAATAGATTCTGTTTTGTGTATGAAGCAGAAAAACTCAGTAAGTGGTCTAGAAATGAGTATGCATAGGAGATTTACCCTCTAGAATAAGTGGTGAAATTGCGAAAGAACTTAGAACTTATATTGCACTTGTGTTCAAAGATAGCACAAGCGTAAACAGTGACCCTTTATTTGAAAATTTTTGCCTGCTTTCTGCTCTTTTCCGGCCAAGTGGGAGCACTGGCTGCTTGCTGATGCTGTTATTTTCCACACAGCCTCTCAAGTGGGAACTGAAGCGACAACCCGGAAATTTTAGTCCTCCTCGTGGAGGGTTTAAACCTGATGATCCCAATCAGCAGATAGTTGCCGAGGATATATTTGATGAGTACGGAGGTGAATGCTCTTCTTTAACTACTGAAATTTTAAAACTTTTTTCCGATAATCATGTCATTTTGAATTAGGCTTTCTACTAATCTTTACCCTTCCCCAAAAATTCTAGGGTTTCTTGCTGGGAACAATGTACCTGACTTGTTGACCAGCTTGTCAACCAAACCTAGAAGGAAGTCCGAAAGGAAAAGCAAACAGAAGTGGCAGTCATCACTAAGTGATAGAGAAATCAGAGTTTCTGACAAAGATTCGTCGTCTTCACCTTCTGACAATGGAGGAATGAGGTCAAGGAAGGAGAAGAAACACAAGAAGAAGAAACAAAACTGTTCCAAGTCAAGTGCATCCGATCATGCAGAATGGGATAGGCATCCTAGTAAAAACAGACACAAGCATTACTATCCATCTGAAGATTCTGATTCAGACAGAAATCATAGAAGTAAAAGAAGTAAAAGGAGCAGAAAAAAGCATTCTTATTCATCTGAAGATGACTCTCATGGGAATCAAATGATAAAAGTATGCAGAGATAAGCCTTCCTATCAGCCTGAAGGTTCAGACTCTGATAGGCATTACAGAAGTAAAAAGACAAGACAAAAGCATTCCTTCTCATCTGACGATGAGGCTGACAGATGTTATGTAAGTGAAAAGAGAAGAAACAAACATCCACATTCACCTGAAGATTCCAACTCTGGTAGGCATAAGAGAAGAGAAAAGAGCAGGCAAAAGCATTCTTGTAATTCTGATGGATCTCATAGACGTCGTAGAAGTGAGAAAAGCAGACACAAGTATTCTCCTTAGTGTTTGTATGAACATTCTGACTCCATTGAACATAGTGCACAAGCAAACTACCCTGGCATCATTATACGTAAGAGAGCAAGGCATAAGGGGGAAGAAGCTGAGGGAGCTATTAGTTTTGTTTGTTGGGTAGGGTTTCCATGTTTACACAAATGTATAACATTGACTCGTAACTTGCTTGACTTTGTACTATAATATTGGTGGATTGACAAAAAAAATATCTAGTAGAACGTACATTTTCTCGTCTTTTTTTTTCATTCCTATCGCAATCTGAATGTTGTCTTTAGACGAAGAAAATGTTCATTGTTTTGGATCCTTATTTATTGTTTTGGATACTAACTTTATGAGCCAAAAACATAATAATGAGCTCATAAACAAATGCAAATGAAATTGAACAAGTTAAAAGAAAAAGATTTTTAGGAAAAAGGGAGAAAACAGAGAACAGAAACAAAATCAGAAACAAATAAAAAAAATCCTTCTTTAAAACCTTTTAGATAGCGGAATCAAACAAGCATACAGTCCGCGTACCAATTTGATTAATCGAGTAGGTTTAAATAAAATCAATCCGTTTAATTTGCGATGGATTTAACTTAATATGTTTAATTCGTATATTAAACGGATCAACTCATCTAATTAACAGGTGAATTTATCTAACCCGTACAAAAAATAAAAAAATTTATTTTATATATTTAAAATATAATATATATTTTATATTTTTTTATGATAGTTAATACAAAAAATTTATATTTTTTCTTTTAATTCTAAAATCCGTTTATACTTTATTCATACAGACAAACATATTTAATTTATTTTATAAATATGAGTTATATAATTTTGACTAATAAATATTTAATTTTAATTTTAATATCAATTTTATATATTTTGGATTTATTTAATTTTATATATTTTATTTAATTAATATTATAAGATATTTTTAAAACTTTTCCTATAATTTGTGAAAACTACATATAAAAAAATATACAAATTTATACAAATTTAAATTTTTATAATATTTTTATTTGTTAGACTATTGATTAACTATTAAAAATATTAAAATATCTAAAATAAATTTATTTTTATTTATATATTTGATAATAATTAATATATTTTATTTAT
>JAVXUL010098969.1:0-20390 GCA_035590515.1 Trichilia minutiflora | reverse complement strand
TCATCAGTCAGCGTTTCATGTGATCTGTTGTGATTTTTTATCACGCTGTGAATACGGAGCTGGTCTCCCTTTTTTGCAACAGAGAAAAAACCATGGAGTTTCTTCATTGTTGTTGATAACTAGTTACGTACTCTGTACTCGCCCTTTTTTTCCGGATCATGAGTTAAATCAACAAGGATGGTTTTTTCTTTTTCAATATTTTGTTTTACTATTATATGGTCTTCATTAAACGCCGGCGTTTTAGCCGGAAAATTAAAGATTCCGGCCATATTGTTGTACGTTGGATACGTGACGGTACAAAGTTGAACGAATATCGTACATTTTGATCGCTCATACTCGCTACCACGTCGCCTAATAACTTCTTTTTATCAAGAAACCAAATTTCGTTGTGGTAGTAAATGTTGGACACGTTGATATTTCCATTGGTTACATTGGAAATCTGGGTTGTCATCTTGGTTCTAAAAGGTTCCTATTTTAGACCCCGAGGAACCTACCTTCGGATTTTGCAAAGATTAATATTTCCGGAATTGTAAAAAATCTAATGTGCATGCCACCTGTTCTTGTCTACTTTTCATGATCATTGAACTCAATGGAGTACACCAATTGACTATTAAGCTTGCAATTGAAGTTGCTAAACAGACAGATAGTGACATAAATTGGTATGCACAGATGCACTTACAATTTGTAGCCAGTCTAACTGAATAAATTGGGGAAACAACTGTAAGAAATTGGATGGATTTGGACTGATGCAAATTTTGTATTTCTCACTTTCATAAATTTTCTCGCACTAAAATCAATGTGAAGTTTGAAACTCTTATCGTGGTGTTTATACTTTTTGGGATGTCGATGCAATTTGATTAAATCTGAAACATTCATATATATATTTTTTTAATCCGAAATTTCGATCAGGTCAGATCCTTCAAATCCCTCGTACGATATTAAATCAGAATGAATCTAATATTTTTTATCCCTGAACGTGAACTCGCGTTTAATTTAACTTGCAAAATAATAACAACCATTGTAATCAAATTCAAAATCTAGCACTACGTTGTCTTGCTATCCCGTCTACTTCCCTCTGGCCATTTCTAGTAGTTGTTTCATTAAATGCATATTTACATTGATTTACTCTTGGAATTTGTGTACACATGCCCAAAAAAAATTAACTGTTGAATTTTGACAAAAAATTGGAAGGGCTGATCTCTCGTTAGAGGAGCCAGGCCCCATAGGCCATAGTTCATAACTCTTTGGTACGAGAGCCATGTAGCAAAGGTCTTACAGACATTAATTGAGCTCGTCCATTTACTATGCAAATTCTTGCAACAACCAATTATTATTCAAAAATTGTTATACAACAAATGGTATTCATATTAAGAAAAGTATTGGCCGACCTTGCCCTTTTTTACTCCCGTGCTTTGTGCAGATTGCAGAAGCTATATTAATATTATTTACAAAAATAATATATAAAATGATGCGAAGTTTTGCTTTCAAGATTTTGGCGTGGGATTGATTTACTTCTTCTTGTAGACTTAGGCTCACACGTATTAATTAATTAATTAATAAATGACACTTTAACAAACAATTAAATTTGTCAAGGAAATACATCACAAGATTCTCATCCTTGACCATGACATTACATTCTTTAAAAACTACCTTCATTTCGGAAAAACTTTACCGTCGGATTGGCAAATGATGTATGATATTGATGGGCACTATTTTTTTACAATGAAAGGGACATCCCTTTTGGCTCTTGCAGTAATATAATACAAAAGCTAGCTGTAATCATGGTTTACCAGAAAAATGAACCTTTCACTCATAATTTTTTTAAAATATGAAATTTAATAAATAATAAAATGAAGATCTCCACAATAATTCGATCGTATTCAGCAGTAGCGCGTGAGCGAATACAGAGCGGGTTTCGGGGGTTAAAGAATCCGAGAGGTAAAGTTATCCCACGTTTACAGGGTTACTCTCCAGATTCGTGTCATACCGCACGTGTACCACTGTCGTGGGATTCTGCAAGCGTGTGGTGCGGTAATTTAACGTGCTTCGTGTCTTAACGGGAAAAAGATGGGAAAGTAGACAAAACTGGGGACCACGTGTACGCGGACGATTTAAGTGTAATTGGCGAAACGCTGCTGCCGCTTTTGGTGGGTCCCGGTTGGTCGTCAATATCTATGAAAAGATTTCGCATGCCTTTTTTTATTAAAATTAAAAATCCATTCTAATTTCTAATCACTTTATCATTTTTTTTTCATTTTAAATAAAATTGCATTACGCTACAACCAAAATCATCTGAACTCGCAATAAACAATAGAATGGCGGACGTTATTGTGAAGTTTATGACTCATTTAATAAAAAAGTATTTCTTTTATAAAAATAATTATTCAACAATTTAAAATGATTTAAAAACTTATTCATGTTTTTTAATTTAAACTATACAATAGAAAATAAAATACGCAAATAATTGGAATTACGTCCGATATTCATTTGCCATAATATCATGCATGCAGTTCAGAATCATGTGCATGCATATGTGATATTCATTGCATGCGATGAGATGGGAGTTGCGACGTGTATGAATTGATAACATATCATGTATTAAATAATTTTTAAACACATAAAGAATACGGCGTGGAGAAGCCGTAAGGAAAGGTGACGTGTCGGATGGAGACAGACAGTTACGCCGGCGGTTTGAGTTAAATCTGTCTGAAGATGGGGACCACATCGACCACTTGATTTTGATTGAGTCAGAGAGAAAGAAGCTAATGCCTCTTGATCCGCCACGTTTCGCGCTTGAGACTGAAGCTACTTAACCGAATAAAAAAGTTTTTTATTTAATAAATTATTAAAAAGTTGCAACCACCAAATAAATAAATAAAACAAAATAGTTGGTGGGGCGGCTGCTTTGCTGCAGCCTCTTCGGCCTTTTTAAGTGGACTTTTGTTACCATTCGAGGTGACAGCTGCGCTTTCACCCATCTAAGAAGTTGGCGTAATTTAACACTAGAAGCGCACTTCACCTTCTGATTTCTAGAATGGTCGTTTTGTTTGAAGCAAGCAGCAGCCCTTGTTAATGATTACTAAACGTCGTCGTATAGAAGATTATTTCGTGGTGGGATTGTTCTGGTTGTATTGCGGCCACGATGATTATGTTGTTGTTGTCAACTTATTGACTAATTGTGAATTTGATGAGGATTCAGGTGCATTGAAAGAATGAAAGCCACCAGACACTGTTAAAAGATAATGTACCAACAATATCGTAGTTGCGTTCTAATCAATTGCCCTTATCAATAAACTTTTAATAATATTAAATATACAAATTTTGCATGTATATTTTTTTATAAATTAATATAATATAATTATATTATGATTATATATATTTTTACTTCATAAATATTATTATTATTATTTAATTAAATTTTTATAAAAAAATTTATTTGTCTTTCTGAAATATTATTATTGTTTAATTATTTTATTATTATTTTTTCCAAAATTAAACCTCCACAGAAAGGAGGTGAATTTGTTAAAGAAGAATTGATGAAAACGACCATAAAAATTAAAAAGCATGAAAACCAAACCCAAAAAAAAAAAAATTCACACGTCATAAAATGAAAAGAAAAAAAATATATAATAAAATCTATTACTAAAAAATCCTAACTAACCTTGAATGAAAAACTAAAAAAACATGGTTGTTAGATATAATTTTAGAGATTTTTTAATGATTTTTTTATATGAATATAAATTTTAATAAAAATTAAATTTAAAATTTCTAAATTTAAATAGTCAAGATTTTTTTTTTATGATCATATTCATACTCATATACGATCATATATGATAAATCATTGATTTAATAGGCTGATGGAAATTGTAAGTCATCAAATTCTACCAACATCTTAATTATTCCGAAAATAAATAAATAAATAAATGACTTGATGCTTCGTATCATGCTTACCTGTCCTCCAAATCAAATTCAATCAATGTCTCTTTACAGATAATCGTGTGTGTGTGTGTGTCTTTTTTCTCTCTCCCTCTCTCCCCAACAAGGACAACACAACTTATTCCACTGTAGAGATAATTATCCAAAACTGACCCATAATACAATCATATCCTCGGCGCTTTTAGTCTTAATCACTTACTATTTTCTTAAGCACATGATACTCCACATTTATTATTTGCCAAACATTGTACATCTAAAATTTATAATGTGTAAAGGCCATGTTTCACGATAACAAGATTGTGCTTTGGTGTGTCCATACTGTTTTAATTTAAAAGAACCGGTTTTTATTCTAGATATATAACCTTAGTAATGTGTATTAACTTTAGAATTTTTACACTTATTATATAAGATATGTGAATTTATTTGTATTTATTGTAAATAAACCAGTAATAATATAATAAAATCATCATTTATCATCAACATTTATATATAGCTTCATTTTCTTAGGAGAAGATATTACATGGTTCTCAAAGAGTTGAATTAATTCATTTTCAATAAGGAAAATAAAATATGTAAGTTATGTAACATATTGATATTTATACACACATAATATTTTATAAATATATTTATTGATTTTTAATTTTTAGTGTTGAAAATCAATAGTAAATTTATTTTTTTGTAGATGTAAGTAATAATAAAATTATTTAAAAAAAGAATAGAGAAAAGCAAATTTAGGTGGTTCTGACTTACATTGGCGAAGAAAAATTAAATCAATCAATCTGATCAAGTTTGATGAGAAAATTTTATTATTAAAAATATCTCTTTTTTACAAAAACTATAAAATCTTTGTGATTTTCATCAAGGATTTTCGTCAAATCCTGATGCATCATCTTGTATTTTTTCTACATTAGATCTTGATCAATTTCGAAGTTCAAGTCATATCCTGTTTGTAGGCTCTCTCGGATTGATCAACCTGCTGGACTTACAGGAGTCCCCAGTTTCTGGTAGTGGCAAGAACCAAACTCAGTATTAGAAACTAAAATTGTTTCTTTCCTGTGTATCTGAATGTTCATCCTCTTATTTCTGCAGCATGATTCTTATGTTAACCCAGGAAGTAATGGCAATGCACTCATTTAATATCTAATTGTCACTGCATTTTCCTTCAGTACTCGTTCTTCTGCATATCATCAATGCTTTTGAAAAACTAAATAAAATTTTTCATAGCTCCATGAACATAATTGTTGGGCTGATTGTCGCTTTGCAACATGTGAGAATGCTAGCCATTTATCGTATTTCCTAAGAAGAATACAGTAACAACAAGCTCAAATAAGTGGCCGTAGGAAAAACAGCAATAATAAGCTTATTTAAATGAAGCTTTTGAAAATTTTATCATCAAATACGACAATATTATTTCATTCAGAATGCCATAAAATTATGGAGCACGATCATTCAGTCTATTGCACGCTTTATCAATATCTATCCGCAAGTATTCAATACAGATGAGAGCAATCAAATAATTTCAATGTATGAAATTAGGCAAATATCTTGCACGTTTCCAGGAATGAAATCACGCAAGCAATTCAAGACATATTCAGCATATATATGAATAATAATATCTAGTAAGTGAGCATGTAGCTCCTGTGCTGCATACAGTATATACATCAACAAATCAGCAACTTCCACACTCACTTTATTATTCAGCCTGTGTGAATAAGGGTACACAATGAAACTATGAAATATTGAATGAGTCACTTAAGAATCCAATCATTCAAGTAAGAAAAATTCATGCAAAAAATTTTCTCAGCAAAGCATTAAGCATAATGATGAATAATATACGACTAAGCACAAGTAACTTTTTAGTAAGCATTGACTAGTGATTGACAAGTAACTGCTAAAACTTATAAACCTCACTTTTTAACGTGGTTCGGTTTATCACAAACCTACATCCACGATCAAACTCAACAGGTCCAAACTATAGTATTAAAATCAGAGAATATATTACAAAGAAGAAATCACTTAGAAAGTTTAACACCCCTCTCAAATCAATGGCCTAAACCCTTATAACTATCAACAAGATTCAATAATTCTGAAAATGCAGAATTCATTACACATGACTCGTGAAATTACAAGAAGGCCATTAATGAATACACTGAAGGCTTATAACAGATAGGGGTATATTCGTCAACTCATCATTTTAAACGAAATTAACGAACTTCATATGCCATCTTCATATTCTCCACTTGCAGATTATCAGATCAAATCTTCACAAATCTCCACCTTGATCTATAATCTACAATAGTCTTTAGGAGTCCGTCTGGTTTCCAAACTTCTTTCTAAGTTTCATCTATCTCCAGCAAGCTTAAACATAGTTGAAACTTGCTGGATATCAAAGCCTTTGTCATCATATCTGCTAGATTCACTTTAGTGTCAATCTTCATCATACGAACAAATCCAGACTCTACTACATCTCTTATAAAATGTAATCTCACATCTATATACTTGGACCTTTCATGAAAGACTGGATTTCTAATTAAATGTAATACACTTTGATTATCACAATGAAGCTTAATACTTTCTTGCTTTAAACCAAGTTCTGTCATTAATCCCTTCAGCCATAATGCCTCCTTTACAGCTTCTATTGCTGTAATGTACTCGGCTTCTGTTGAAGACAAAGCCATAACATGCTAGAGGCTAGATTTCCAGCTGACAGTGCACCCTTTCAATGTAAACACATAAGCTGACAAAGACCTTCTTCTGTCTACATCATTTGCATAATCTGAATCAGTGAACCCTTCTAGCTAAACACCTCCAGATGAGTTTCTTTCATATGTTAATCCCAAATCTGAAGTATCTTTCAAGTACCTGAGGACCCACTTGACTGCCCTCCAATGTTCTTTTCCCAGGTTTGTCATATATCTACTCACCATACTAATAGCATGTGACAAATCTGGTCTTATACAAACCATGACATATATTAGGCACCCTATTATATTTGAATATGGTACTGACTTCATTTCTTCTTCCTCTTTATAGCTTTGTGGTTCATTTAGCTTTGACAGTTTGAAATGTAAAGTATAAGGAGTTGAAACTGACTTTGCATTATCCATTCTGAACTTCTTTAATATTCTTAAGATATAATCTTTTTGTGTAAGTTTCAGAACACCTGCTTTTCTGTCCCTGACAATCTCTATGCCAAGAATTCTTTTTGCACTCCTCAAATCTTTCATTTCAAACTCAGAGTTTAACAACTCTTTCAATTCTGTCACCTGCTCTCTCTTTGAACATACTATGAGAATATCATCAACATATAACAGCAGCAAAGTTAACTCCCCTGTTGTTGTTGTTTTCATGTATATGTAGCTATCATACGAACTTCTTTTATAGCCGGATTTATTCATAAATGAATTAAATCTCTTATACCATTATCTAGGTGACTGCTTCAAACCATATAGAGATTTCTTGGGCAAACAGACTTTTCCTTCATCTCCAGCAGCTGTAAAGCCTTGAGGTTGCTCCATGTATATCTCCTCTTCCAAGTCCCCATGTAAGAATAATGTTCTTACATCTATTTGATCCAGTTCCAGATCAAACACAGCAACCATAGCAAGCAGGAGTCTTATTGATATATGTTTAACTACAGGTGAAAACACTTCATTGTAATCCACACCCTCCCTTTGTGTAAACCCTCTTACTACCAATCTTGCCTTAAACCTTGGAGGATCAACTTTGGAAGTTCCCTCTTTAATTCTGTAAATCTATTTTGAAACAATTACTTTTCTTTTTTCTGGTCTGTCTGTCAACCAAAATCTAGGTTTGGTTTTTCCTTGATGATGATATTTTTTCCTCTATTGCATCATTCCATTGCTTTTTATTTTCACCAGTTACAACTTCTTTAAAGTCCCTTGGTTTATCTTCATTTAAACTTTCTGACATTACCAATGCATACGAGATTAGATTAGCATATGCATACCTTGCAAGTGGTCTGATTTCCCTTCTTTGTCTATCCTTTGCAAGCTGGTAATTCTGAAATTCACTTTGCTTCTGTAATGTTTCTTCTGCTTCAGTTGCTGCTGGTCGATTGCTTTCTGATTGCTCCACTTTAAACTCAACTTTCTGCTTCTCAAGTGAGTTTCTGGATGTGGTTGTGGATGACTAAACTTGTTCACTTATAACAGAATCTTCATTGAAGGTGACATCCTTACTAATGATACACTTCATTTGATTACCATCCTTGCACCACAGCTTGTAACCCTTTACTCCTTTTGGATAGCCAATAAATCTTTCTTTTATTGCTCTCTGATCCAGCCTAACTTCACATGTGCATAAGCCTGACAACCAAATACTCTTAGATTACTAAGATCTAGTGGTTGTCTATACCAGACTTGTTCTGGATTCTTGAGTTTAAGGGCTTCTGTTTATAACATATGCAGTTGTACTCACTGCCTTAGCCCATAGAGATTTTGGCAGGTTTAATTGTATCAAGATGCACCTTGCATAATCCAATATTATCCTATTCATCTTTTCTGCTAGTCCATTTTGTTGTGGAGTGTAAGTGACTGTCATATGCTTGGTTATTCCATGAATCCTACACCATTCATTGAACTTCTTATTGTAGAACTTTAACCCATTATCAGTCCTTAATGCTTTCAGCTTCAAACCAGTTTGATTTTCAATAAGCAGCTTCCATTCCTTGAATTTTTGTAACACCAGATCCTTAGTTTTTAGGATATAAATCCAGAGTTTCCTTGACCAATCATCTATTATTGTGAGGAAGTATCTTGCACCTTTGAGAGTCTTAACTTGTGCAAGACCCCATAAGTTAGCATGGACATATTCTAATTGTTATTATGTATTTTGCAGGTTTAAACTTCAACCTAGTTGCTTTTTTCAAAACATATTTCTCACAAAACTCCAAAGCTCCCAATAGTTCACTTCCTAATAATCCTTGTCTGTCAAGTTCCTTCAACCCTTTTTCACTTATGTGTGCTAGTCTTAGGTGCTAAATTCTTGTTCTTTTATTTGGTTCGATATCAACTACTGTCAAGTTAGCTCTGGAACCAAGAGTTTTAAGAACATAGAGGCAATTATTCAACTCTCCCTTTATAGTAACTAAACAACCCTTTGACATCTTTAGGCTACTGTCTTTTATCTTAATAGAGTAACCTAAATTATTTAGTACTCCCAGTGAGATTAAGTTCTTCCTAAGGGTCGGTGTATACCTAACTTCTTTTAATTCCCTAGTACACCATCAAACATCCTCAATCTCACATTGTCTACACCAGCAATTTTGCATGATTTATTGTTGCCTAGTACTTTTCCCTCTTCACAATAAGAAATTGAATAAACGAAAGAGATATAAGGACATATATGAAATGAGCAACCTGAGTCCATGACCCATTCATCATCTAACCTTTCTTTTGAGGCAACAAATAGGTCTGCACTCTTATACCCATCACTGGATTCACTGGACACTTCAGAGGCCATTGATGCATCTCTTTTCTTCTTTTTGGGACAATCTCTTATGAAGTGTCCTTATTTGTGACAGAAGAAACACTTTCTTTTTCTACCTCTGGACTTTGATCTTGACTGTTCTTTTCTCTCTTATTTCTTTTATGGTCTTCCTCTTGCAGTGAGTCTATCTCCCGTTGAACTGCCAAGACTATTCTTCCTCTTTTCTTTGGTATTAAGAGCATTTTTCATATCCTTCAGAGAGATTGTTTCCTTATCAAGTGTCATGGTGTCTATAAAGTGTTCATATGAGCTAGGCAGAGAACTCAGCAAGATCATGGCCAGGTTTTCATCTGGAAGTTTTACATCTAGATTTTCAAGATCCATTGTGATCTTGTTAAATTCATCAAGAAGCTGCCTGACCAAACCACCTTCTTCCATTGTTAGAGTGTACAACCTCCTCTTGTGATAAAGACAGTTATCAATAATTTAGACATATATCTTGACTCTAGTTTTTCCCACAAACCAAAAGCTGTATTCTCATTCAAAGCTTGAATCTCACGTAGTACACCATAACTCAAACTCAAGATAATGGTACTATGAGCCTTCCTCAGAACTTCTTCCTTGCGTTCTTGAGTCCAAGACAATGACAAGCCTTCTTTTCCACGCAATGCCTGCTTTGGACCTTGATGTATCAGTAAGACCTTCATTTTAATCTTCCAAATGTTAAAATCATTCTCTCCCCGTTGAATTTGTCAAGTTCCAATTTCATTTGAGCCATTCAAGAACCTTGCTCTGATACCACTTGTTACGTTTTAACCTCAAAGTTAAAACTTATCCAAGAATCAAGAATCACTCAAACACATAAACTGAAAATAAAAAGAACGAAGTTGCAGAAAACCAGAAAACAAAAACAGAGCACTCAGTAAGCTTTTTAACGTGGTTTGGTTTATCACAAACCTACATCCACGATCAAACTTAACTAGTCCAGACTATAGTATTAACATCAGAGAATGTATTACAAAAAAGAAATCACTCAGACAGCTTAACACCCCTCTCAAATCAATGGCCAAAAACCTTATAACCATCAGTAAGATTCAAGAATTTTGAAAATGCAGAATTCGTTACACATGACTCGTGAAATTATAAGAAGTCTATTAATGAATACACTGGAGACTTATAACAGACAGGGGCATATTTGTCAACTCATCATTTTAAACAAAATTAACGAATTTTAGATGCCATCTTCATCTTGTCCACTTGCAGATTATCAGATCAAATCTCCGCAATTATCTTCTTCCCCTCTCAGCATTTTTTGTTGAACACCTTCTAAGGGCAAGCTATAATAACAGGACCTGCCCCGACTTCTTCTTTTAAGTAAACTAAGGCTTTTTTATTCTCCTTCAAAGTTTATAATATTTATAAATTATAATACTTAAGAGAAATATGGCAACCGTTAGATGATAGAAACAAAGCCTTAATCACGTAGTTAAGAAATTTGACTGAAAATCTTGATCAGGATTCGAGATAATACTGTGGTATACTTTTAAATAGATAGAGATAAACACTTGTCCATATCATTATCCTGCTCTCTGTCATCAAGGATCTAAACCTCTAAAATATTATATTTTCAAGATTAGAGTTTTATTAATATTATTAATTTTGATCCAGTATGAAAAATACTATATATAATTTTTCAAGACAAACTCTTTCATAGTACTTAGGACACACTTGGGTAGGGCCTCAAGCCAAAGAATCTTTTTAATTGAATCAAGAACCTCCTTTCCTAACTCATTATTGACAGTTGTAGATAGATAATAATAAAAATAAGATTGCGATAGAGGAGGCCATATATCGAAACAATATTAAAAATAAGATTGTGATAGAGGAGGCCATATATCGAATACTGTAGGAATGTATCTTATTAAAAATAGGAAGCATAGTATAATGATTATCTATCAATAAACAAACCTTATAATATATGCCAAGCTCTTACAATATGTGATTTTGTAGCACACGCCAACCTTATATAATTGTTCATCCATCAATCCCATTCTTTAATGACCAATATGAAAATGCTTGCAAGATATAACAATTACATCTACCAAATGAAATTCCACTAAGACAATCCAAGGGGGAGAAGGGGGAGGGAGGGGTTGTTAAATTGGGTTTTCAAACTTTTAAACTAAATGAGATAGATTTGTAAACAATTTATACTTCAAGACCCTTTTGAAGGTTTCACTAGTCAAAATCCTTAGACCAAGACTAAATCCTTTTACAACCGGAGATTTTATTGGCTCACCTACAAACCATAGTCTAAAGAGTTTACAATTAAAATACCAAGAAAGAGAATCCTTCTCTTTTACTTCTAGAGCTATAAGAATAACCAAGATGAAACAAAATATTACACCATTTTTTGAATATCTCAAAATAGATATACAATGAAGCTCTCTCTTTCTAGAGTTATACTTTGAGAAAATACAAATAACTAAGCTCAAGTGTTTATTTTCAATAAGAATGCAATAAAATAGTTTGATTTCATATGCTCATTAATTAATAAATGGAGAAACAATGGGCTATTTATAGATTTAAAAAAAATATAACCGTTACACCGAAAACTATCCATTACAGTAAAAACAACCTAATTTGTTCGAACGAAGCTATAAATTTATTTAATCGACACCATAATCGTTCAAATAAAACTATAAAATTGTTTGACCAAAAAATATCTGAGCTATCTAACTTTGAATGACGTAAATTTGTTCGATTGAATATATAATTCGTTCCATCAAAATAGTTCGTTCAGCCAAGTGGTAGAGTCGTTCCACCAAATGCCTTTGAGACAATTCGTTTGTATGATTTAGGGGATTCATTCGATCAAACTCCTTTGATTTTGAAAAATAATACTTTTAAAGCTAAGACACTTGGCGTTTTTAAAGTTGATAAATTTTAACACAATTTAGACACAAATTTGAGAGTTAAACAATTTTGTAAAGGCTACACATAGAGGTGGCAAATGGACCAGGCCGACTCAGTTTGACATGGGCCTGGCCTATAAATAGTAAAAGCCTAATATAATTTATCCGTTAAAAGGATAGTGTCGGATCGAGAGATTAAGCCCGTGGGTCGAGTTCAACATGAACCCATGAAAGGCCTGGCCAGGCACTAGCCCATGTCGAGCCGTGCTAAGCCCCGGTCGACCCCCTAAATAATATAAATATATTATTAAAATAATAATAATTAAAATAATAAAAAATTATTATTAAAATAATATTTTAGTCCGTGGGCCAGGCCCACGAGCTCGGCATGACCATTTTAGGTAGTGCTTTATAAGTCGTGCCATGCCTTTATTTTTTTTATCGAGCTCGGCTCAGTCCAGTATGTTAGCCTATAAGAGTCTCATTTTCATGCCCGGCACGGCCCGTTTGCCACCTCTAGCTACACAATTACTTTAAAATGAAATTCTTCTTGCATCAAACTTTGCCTATTTAATTTTTTAAGGATGACTTAAAAATTATCTTTAAAAAAATATTTATAAGCTTAACTAAATGCAATTTCTAATTATAATTACAATTATATACATAAAAAAGGATTTTATGAAAGACCTTCATGACTTATTCCAAGCTCTTCCTTTTCTTCTCATTCTTGTTGCATTACTCTGTCAACCATTTCTTGTTTAATTTCAATTTACTCATTTTGTTATCATCAAAATTAAAGGTGTGTGACATAAATGTTAACATTAAAGAGAGCCAATTCCAACAAGGAAGGGCCAGCACTTATTTACCTTCTCATCCACTCTTCATCATCTTTCTCACCATAATTTATCCTTGATCCTACTTATTTCTTTCTTGTTGTGTTCTAACTTAGCTGGCGTCACTCTAAGCTTTACTATATTTACACCCAGATAATATGAGAAAGGTTATTAAACTTCAGAAAGTAGTTTACACCTAGATGATATGAGAAGGGTTATTAAGCAAAAATATAAAAAAGAGTGTGAAATATCTGGGTATCATCATTCACGTCAGGAAAAAAATTAGAATGTTGTTAATAAGGAAAGGGATATTGAAGCCCTAATGAAAAAGTTAATTGAGAAATAAATAGTAAAAAAGGGCAATCTTAGTATGAGAATATTGAGCCCATGCCATAAACAGGATCATATTCAAAGTCTCCCTTTACTCTAAGACTTCTAAACTTAATCATGTCCCAAAAGTTTAAAATGCCTCAGATCACTCCGTTCTTACGAAAAATGAATCATTCTCTACATATATTTTTTTTTCAAGAGATAGTTAATAGAAGACTTAAATGAAGACTAGATATCCCGCTTATTTTCGTTAACACTAAAGGGACAAGTAAGAAAATAATTTATCAGTTTATCTTTGAGAAGTATTCGAGACTTTGAACAGCTGTATGATATTTTTACAAATGAGTTAGAGGAGTAGTTTATAGCACAAAAACCTCGAGTTCTTTTTTTTGCTCAAGCAAGGGAACAGGAAAAGCCTCAGGAGTTTTGTTAAGAGGTATCATGATGAGGTGACTGAGTTAGGAGCCTTCCATTACTCTTTGACGTTGGAAGGTCTAAAGCAAGGATTAGAGTTAGATTGGGCATGATATGCAATATACAAGTAGTATGTGACTATATATAAGACGGATCGGAGAAATTGCTTGATGAGATAAAAGTAGAGAATCGGGTAATATTTAAGTTAAAAGAAGAGAAAATAGTGAGATCTCCCTCGAATAAGAGGAACCACTTCATGAAGTCAAAAAACAGAAAGAAAAAGAATAACAAAAGGAAGTTCTCTAACGTAAATCGCAGAAGAGATCATGTGCCAGAATATTTCAGGACCAAAAGGCATATCTAAGATAACTATGTAAAAGAAAGGAAGTCGTCACTGAGAGATGAAACGAGGAGGGTGGCATAAGTGTAAGAACATAGAAAGTTCACTCCCTTGAATGCATCTTTCTCTCTCAGATATTAGAAGAGATTAAGAGGTAAGAAACTCTACTGTTAGATCCCCATTCGATCAAATCAAAACTATTGGGAAATACAAAGAATAAATTTTATGAATTTCATCAGGATATATGACATCTGACTGGTGAATGTTTTGATCTTCAAGATTAAATCAAAATTTTGGTTAGAAATAACTATCTGATCGAATTCATGATATGATATGAAGATAGACCTCGAGATCCTAAGCGAAATCAAAAATGAAATAATATGGACCACCTTACAATGGTAATCATGGGGGATCGACATTGGCTAAAAATTCAAACAGAGCTCGAAAAAACTACTCACGATATTCTCTGTTAAATTCAATGGTGGAGCCACATTTAATGAATGTAAGAGCTGAGAAAAAGTTAAAAATGGCCTCGGTTATAATAATGTTCACTGACAAAGATGAGTTTAGGGTTCATTATCTATATAATGATGCTTTGATTGTAACACTAACAGTAAAATATCTCAAATCGATAAAATATTGATTGATATGGGAAGTTCGATTGATATTATTTTCAAAGAAACTTTAAACTCCTTGGGTATTGAAGACCTAAGATTAAGGCCAACCGAGACTATCTTATATAGATTTAGGGAATCTTGTGTATACAACCTTGGAACGATGTAGTTGTCAATAACTATGGTAGAGCTTTAGGTCATGGACCTTAGAATGCCATATTTTATGATCCTAGAGAGGCATTTTTCTTAGGTTTACTAAAGCAATGAAAAGTGTCTACTACTTGAAGCTCCAATTTAGAGTTAGAGATGATGTCAAAATCATAAGCGAAAGCCAGAAAGAAGCCAGATCATGCTTTGTAATTGCTTCAAAAAACTCATATTACATCCACAAATGTCCGTTAGAGGAGACATTGATAGAACAAAGAAAAGATATACAGCAAAAAAAAATACTATAGAATTTAAATGAAAAAGTCAGGCAATAAAATAAATCATCAATTGCAAAACTGATAGAAGAGATGGCTGTCGTAGCATTGATAAAGAAAGATCCGAGAGAATGGTGAAGATCGGATCTAGTTTGACCCCTAAACAGAAGAAGTGTTTGATAGAAGTGTTAAGGTGAAATGTACACGTATTTGCTTGATCACATAATGATATGCCAGGAATCAACACTCGAGTCATCTCCCACCACCTAGGCTTAGGCCCAAAATTCAAACCCGTGACCTAGAAAAAAAGGACATTCAATTCTGAACGAAGGAAGGCTATTAGGATAGAGGTAGATAATTTGTAAAGTTGGATTCATTAGGGAAGCTTATTATCCTGAGTGGATTGTTAATATGGTGATGGTGAGTAAGGCCAATTAGAAGTAAAGAATGTATGTAGATTTCATCGACCTCAACAAAGCATGTCCCAAAAACAGTTTTTTGGTATCATAAATTGACCAGTTAGTGGATTTTATGGTAGGATATGAACTTCTGAGTTTTATGAACACGTTCTCAAGATATAATCAGATCAGGATGTATAAAATCAATCAAGATAAAACTGTTTTTGTCATAGATCAAAGCCTATACAGTTATAAGGTCATGCCCTTTAGCCTAAAAAATGCTGAGACAATATTTCAAAGATTGGTCAATCGAGTCTTTAAGCCTCTAATCGGATCAACAATAAAAGTTTACATTGATGATATGATTATGAAGTCTGTAAAGACTACTGACTACGTCAAACATCTAGAGAAGACCTTTTTTTATCTAAAAAAGTACAACATAAAGCTGAACCCCAAGAAGTTTTCATTTAAAGTTGGTGCTAGAAAATTCCTCGCTTACATTATAAGTGAGCGAAGAATTGAAGCCAACCCCTTGAAGGTGAAGGTTATCATGGATTAAAGCCCCCAACTGTGATGAAAGAGTTATAAAGTCTTACAAGAAGATTGACAATTTTAAATAGATTTGTATCTAAAGCTACTGATAAATGTTTTTCTTTCTTTCAAGTAATGAAAAAAGGGAAGAAAATAGAGTGAGACGAGAGTTATAAACAAAATTTTAGAGAACATAAAGAATATTTAGCTCATGTCCCACACCTCATCAGTTTTGAGAAGAAAGATATTTTACAATTGTATTTGACTGTCAACGATAACTCAGTAAGTTCTATTTTAGTTAGAAAAGACATCGAGATCTATTTATTATACAAGCAAGGCTCTATTGAATGCTGAGACAAGATATTCTCCAACAAGAAGCTTACTCTTTCACTTGTCACCATCATAAGAAAGTTGTGTCCTTACTTTCAGACATATCATATAATTGTAATGATAGATTAATCCTTGAGACAAATTTTTCACAGACCTAATAGGTTGAGGTGTGAATTTGTATATGGCTGTTACATCGTCGGATCCTCGTCGAAGAAAGTAGGTTGGCCGGGTCCTTCCTTGTGAAGCTTCATCTCAAAATCCCTGTAAGACAATAACACGTTGGGAGTCATACCAGGTAGGGGTTCTGACGGAAAAACTCCGATGCCTAACTCAGTAAAAATATGGAAAATAGAACAATAGATTCTAACAAAAGAAAAAAGAAAAAGGAAACTCAAGTAAAAAGTAAAGTGAAAATGAAGAGGAATTTGAACCCTTTGTCTACTGAATTTGCCTCCTTATATAGGGCCCATGACTGGAGTGACTTGGCATCGGAGAATAGGAATAATGGAACAGCCTGTCTTAGGACAGTACGCCAGTCTCTTTTATTTATGGGATGTGACATCTACCAAACCTGATGTTGTCAGACCTGTTGAGCTTTGACAGGAGATGGGATAGATGCCTAAAATTTGTCAAGCTGACGCTTCTTATTGCAAGGTCCACGATCAGTTATCATTCTCATTTTTGATAGTTTTTAAGGGTTGGTGGTAGCATCGGGCTTCCCTAAGAGGCAGTGGTCAAGGGGCTTGGGTGGTGGACAGTCAGGGACCCGAAGTACGTGAGTCAGGGTCCCTGAGAGGCCGTTGATGGGTAATTGGGCTACTGAAGCACATACATCAGGGAGCTCAGTGATGAGTGGCCGGGGTCTCCAAAAGGTAGGTGGTCAGGGAGCTGGGGTAGTGGATAGCCAGGGATCTTGAGGGGGAGGCCAAGTGATACTGTCAGGGTGATAGATGTCCATCTGAGGGGCCTCCACATATCCTTCGATCTTTTACCCAAATATCCAGTCCCCCAGTTTCTGGTGTGAGCCCTGAGGGGCTCTCATTAGAAATTATTTGTCTGATCGGGTGAGTCTTAGTGGTTGGATTTTTTTGAGAGTTATGACCTATTGGGAATTCGAGGTGGATGGAAGGTTGCCTGGGGTTAGGGGTGTTCCCGCCACGATGTTCATTCGTTAGTAGTCCTGAACAACCTATCTCATCCTGACTCCTCGATAACCTGCTCCATTAAATACAAACTACCCAACTATCATCTCGAAAGTCCATTAGTCTGCGAGCTGTCATCGTTTTGAGTTTCGCTACCATTAAAGCCGAGTTATTAGTGGCTCACGTGTCAAGTCCCTGGTGGTTGGGGGTCTAATCATTCTCGAGCTATGAGATTATTGAACGGATTCGAACAAGTGGCAACACCCTGGACGTAGAAGCCGATGGTTAAGATCAGGGGTCTGAATAGTATAACCCCCCCTGTTTCTGCTTTTTTTCCCATTTCTGCTTCCTTGAGTTCTTACTGCTATACCAATGTTGCTTTTTCTACGTTTGCTACTAATTTGTGAGTGTATGATCCCTATTATCTTCACGAACTTTACTGTTCATTTTGCCTTCGTGACTTTATAAAGGTACAATTTCTAAGTTCTTGTCATGCTTTTGAACATTTCCATCCTGTTGGTTTTAGACCACTTCTGGTAACAATTGGTCTAAATTTTTTTGTGGTGAGCTTTTCTGCGCAGGTTGAGAAAAATGGATTAGCGAAGAAATCCACCTGATGCTACCCGATCAGGGATGCGGTCTGCAGAAGACCCCCTGTCCAGTCATGAGGAGGGAGAAGAACACCATGGGGCTTTTGAGCAGGCGAAGGTGAGGGGTCCAAATGAAGCTGACTGGTATCCCTCCACAGTCACTGAGGCGGACCTCTATACCTACAAGAGGCTGTTCGCCATCCCTGAACACGTGCATCTTAAGGTGTCATGTACCCATGAGGTCCCGAGCATGCTGGCTCCTGAGGAGATGGCCATGAATGAAGAGTACCTATTAATCGGGGCTCGGCTTTCTCTGTAACCCTACTTTGTTAGGATCTTTAGAGATTTTGGGATCCCCCCATACTAGCTCACTCTAAACAGCTGGAAGATCCTGAGCGGTTTATTTATCCTAAAGGCCAGCGCAGGACGTCTTGCTCCAACACCTGATGAGATCTTACACTTTTATGCACTCAAGAGGAGTGTCAGTCAGTACCCGGGATAGTACTATTTATAGATTCATCTCGGGTATCAGATGAAGATAAAAGAAAACCCTTCATCTAATAAACATTGAAAAGATCGCTGGTTTATCGCCAGTGGGGATTGGATTGGGTCACCCCAGAACCCCATACTCTTTACCTTCAAGGAGACAGGTATTATCTCAAACATATACAGACCTTTTATTAAAGATCTTACTTTAGTAAAGGTTAAATTACTGACCAACTTTTTAATGCAGAGGTGGGAAGGGACCAACCTGACATCCCGGCCAGTATGACAACATTTTGTTAAGTCTGGCTGTCATGGATGTCAGGTTCCTCTTGAGTCCGGAGCACCTGGTGGACTCCCAGCTGGTATCTTAGGCGACGACGAGGAGTGAGCTCTCAAAAGTTAAAGCCTCTGTGAGCGAAGGTAAGTCTTTTCTTATGATTAGTTTTGATGAGTTTCTATAGGGTTATATCTGATCGTGGTCCCAAACTTTTGTTACAGCTATCAAAGTCAGGAGGCCGAGGGAAGCTGAAATCCTAAAGGGGCTGCTGTTTAGAGGGTGACCCAAGGCGGCCCCCGAACCCCAGACTAAAGCCCTCAGGGATAAAGGGAAGGGACCCACGAAGGGAGGTTTGGAGAAGACTCCCAAGAATAGAGGCTAGAAAACTGAGCGCCCGAAAGCGAAGGACATATCTATCCGAGAGCAACACAAAGAGAAGGACGAGAGGCTTCCTGGGGGTGGCAATCCTCTTCAGGCCAGAGACAAAGACAAGAGGCCTATGTATGACGACCAGGCTAAGTGGAGGACTAAACAAAGATCCGACCACCCTTATCCTCTTGCCCCTTGATGGCATCATAAACGAAGATCCCCAGTCGAGAGAAAGGCGCATCAGTCTCCCCGACAATAGGGTTAGGGACGCGAAAGGCTCCTGGGCAGAGCCACAAGAGTCAGCCTGATTGTGAAGGGGGCCAGGCAGCCAAGATCGGGTCCTCGACACAAATATAAATAATAATGGGGGCCAGGGAAGTCGACTTACAAGAAAGTCGACGACATTTCCTCCTCAAAAGATGGGGACGAGGAGGTGGATGACCTCAAGAAGGAGGACTTGGCTGAGGGCATGAGGGAGAACTTTGGCTACCTCTTTCTAATATTAAATACAGTGAGAGGGGTAATCACTCCCCCGAAGGTCGAGGTTATGTCTGACTTGTCTCCATTACAAGCCCTGAGCAAACTGAGCATGTATTCTTATAGGGTAAGTCTCCCTACCCCCGATCATTTATCTTTGAGGAGGATCGTTACACTCCCTTGCAGGGTGCTGACTTGTCTTGTTTACTTTATGCACAATGCCTTCCTAGAAAACTTCTAACAGGCAATAGAGGTCTGGGACTGGGCACTCAAAATGGCTGAGAAATAGCAGATACGGGCCCATAAATACGCGGATGACATTCGTCAAAAGGCGAATAAAGAGAAGGCCGAATTAGAGGCCAGGGTCACTGCTTTGGAGGGCGAAAGGTCTCGGTGGAATGAAGAGAGGGAAGACTTAACTTCAAAGCTTTCGTCCTCCGAGGCCCTAGCCCAGGCCCTGTTGGAACTATGCCTCCACCCCAACTCTTGGGCTTTGCAACCCTTTGCAACGGTGGAGCACATCGCCTAACTCATG